>DWAO01004157.1:0-13148 GCA_018230605.1 Heliconius congener
AATCTTATATTATTTTAACTACGTAAGAGGTGCGGTGTTAAGTAAGTTGACATTTTAGCGTGATATCATCGATTGGGGACGAGCGATGCATGATATTGAAATTTTATTACGGTAAGCGTATCCGCCTGGCTTCTAGTGCAGTAATGACGAAAAATTGTGTTAGATACCTCTTATCATTTTAGCGTTTCAGTACTGATATCGATTTTATATTATCTACAAGCATATTATGTAAGTGCATATAGCTTAATAGCTTTTAAGAAGACAACTAATGTTTAGTATGATTGTTGTGTTTTATTTATATATATTTGGGTTTTTTATATATTATTTTGATTTTTTTTTGATTATGTTCAGATTTTATATTTTGCTCAAATATATTTTTATTTGCTGAGAGAATAATTAGAATTTTCTATTTTCTCTTCACGTAAAAATATACAACTTTATTAAAGATTTTTGTGGGGAATAAATTGTATATTTTTTAAAATTTTATTTTGATTCGTTAGTAAATAATTTAACATTTATAACAACTACCTATATTAAAATATTTTGGCACAGATTAAATCCTAAATATAAACATTGCAAGAAAAGTAAATCAACCATCCATTTAATAGATACGACTTTTAATTTAACACATTTTTTTTAATTAATATAAATTTTAAAACAAATGTATAGGTACTAATCATAATAAATTAGCGGCTCGGTGGAATTTAATATTTTTTCGTTTACTAAATGTTAAAGGGTATAGAATAACTAATAAAATTTTATGTATATATTTTGTAGAAAATAGTTTTTTTTTTTCTATAAAACGTAAACACAACAAGTTTTACTATCATAACGTATAGGTATGTAGTAGGTAGGTATATTGGAACAAATCTCGCCACTAGATATATAGATAGATAACGGATATGTCGATTCTAATATGACCATCACTTTAATAGCGTTGCGTAGCCTCCAGTTCATAGATTACATTAGAGAACATGACATTGTATATAAATGATGTATATGATATATACATGTCAAATAAATAGGTTATGGTGTACCTACTTCTATTTGGTCTCTACTTTATAATGTACTATATTTTTTGAGTTAATTTCGTTATAATTTTGACCTATTTGACCACGTCCATTATATATTTGTACGAGTACACACGTTGAAATTTTTTAATATTTTTTGTATTTGAATATAAACAACAAATAAAAATTATAATGAGACACAACAATAAGCATAAGGGTGTGATTTTAACGCGACAGTTGTGGGTTCGATCACCACTCGAGGAAATTAAATATTTATTTTTATTTAAATATATATTTCCATTTCTTCGCTCGAGGCAAAGCTCGCCGTTGAGTTCCGCCACGCAACACCCAGTTCTGCCAAAATTCGGCAGAAAGTCTACCTAAACTGTTGTGTGTGGGATACAATGTAAAGTTAATTTTGATTTTTTTTTATATTTTTGATATGATTGATATCATACGAGGCCAGTCGTGGCGCAGGGGTACATAATGTGACTGTAAAAGCGACTGGTTGTGGGTTCGATCCCCGTTCGAGGAGATAAAATATTTACTTGAATTTATATTTCCATTTCTTCCCTCTGGTGTCGAGGCAAAGCGCGGCGTTGAGTTCTGCCACTCAACACGCAATTCTCCAGAATACGGCAGAAAGTGGGGAAAAGTGTGTCTTAACACTAGGTTCCCTCCGCCTACCCTGCTGTGTGCGAGATACAACGTGAAGCTGATTAATATTTTTGATAAATATTTCTTAGGAATATATTTTACTAATTAGTAGTTACATCTTTGATATTTGTCTATTTTTAATCAACACCATCACTAAAGCTTAACTAACGGAAGTCAAAGTTATATTTAATAAATTTAGCCTCGATCACTAACTGATGTAGGTACTTAAAAATTATAAAATTCAGTGATTTATTCAGCAATGTGTAATTTTTCAATATCAGTGCTAATTCGTTGTTTGCACGTTATAATTATGTTAATTGTGTGAAAATCAAATGTAGATGCAGGTGTACAGGTTTGTGTGACGTCGATTTTTTTTAATGAGGAACAGCGATACCGCTAGCATTCGCTTCTTACCCCTTTGGCATTGAGCACGTCCCATGTTAGCGTTGTGCAATCTATGATGCCTTACTGTTTAAAAGCTTGTTTCTTCCATAGACCTGGATGCGACGAACCTAGTTAGATCCTACGTAAATATACGTATATTTTATAAATTTTACATTTATTCTTGGTTAGGTACGAATACGTATTGATACGTGATTCATTGGATCATTTTAGTCATAAATCTACTTTGAAAATGGAATAATTGTAATAAATGATTACAATGTCACAGAAAACATTTTGAATATTTTTTATTTTGGTTAATTAAATTTAATATATTTTTCCGTAATGACCGCCGTTTTATAAATTATTAAATTAAAATTATTATTATAAATATTTGTCGTAAATGCCTATAAATTTTCAAAAGGCTAAATATTTCCACTATTATAATTAAAATTAGTAAAAAATATGTTAATTTAATGAAGAAAAAAAATTAAAAAATATTACGAAAAAAATGCCAAGAAATTCTGAGTCTTCATCTTAACTTTGTTGCAGGGGTGCTGGAGATGACTGGCACAGACAATATCCGCTTTAGCGGACACACCCTCGACAAGGCCACCAAGGCTAAGGTGACCTTGGAAAACTTCTATACGAATCTCATCACACAACACTATGAGAGAAAACAGAGGTAATTTTGTTTTCCCATTCTTTTTTGACACATTTCCCAAGTTTTGACACATCTCCCATGTTTTATGGGGAAACCAGTAAGAACTTTTTGTTCTTGTATCATTCTCATTACCATCATTTTACATCACACAACCAATCAACAATTTTTCGTAATGTCAAATAGGTTAAATATAGATAATTTATTTAACCCTCGACACAAAAAAGGGTGTCATAATTTGCCATATCTGTCTGTGGCACCGTAACTCCTAAATTAATGAACCCATTTGAGTGCGACTTTTTTAAATCGAAAGCTTGCAATTTAAGAGGTACAAGCAAGATGAGTTGCCCAGACGAGGTAGCATTTTTTTATAGTTTTTTGCGTCCGTAGTTTTTAATTTTTTTAATTTATAATCTAATGACATAATCAGGTAGAAGACAAAAACGAAAAAGAAAACCATCTTTATAAATATTTTTTTCATTCAATTAAATATTGTAAATGTCATAGACACTTTTCTCTCAGCTTGATTATTTTCCTTTTTAGCGAAAGTACAGTGAAATATTCCCATATTGACGCTTAAATGCTTTTATTTACTATGAAAAATATATATTTGACTATTGATTTGATTTATTTGATATATTTGACTGTCATTGAATATCTAGGTTGGAGAAGTTAGAGGAGACCTTAAAAGACGAGGGCCTAACGGAGAGTCAAAAGCAAGAAAAGCGTCAACAACATGCACAGAAAGAGACGGAGTTCCTCAGGCTCAAGAGATCGAGGCTGGGAGTCGAGGACTTCGAACCCTTAAAGGTATATGATCACTAAGTCTAAATGTAGTATATTAACCAATTGTATAGTGAAAGGGCAAAATTTTACTGCGTATCAAAAGGAGAACTAAGAATATTGGTCAAAACCAACAGTACATATTTTGCTAATAAGTTACAGGTGATAAATTATTTTTATAAATTATATCACTCAATAAATAAAGTAACAAATTTAATCGTACTGTACGTTTTTGTACAGTTGTAAAATAGATGTAAAATATCTTTATTTTTAAGGAATAATATCGAAAGTTGAATAAATGTAAATTTATTATTTTACTAGGTGATAGGACGAGGTGCCTTCGGCGAAGTTAGGCTAGTACAGAAAAAGGACACTGGTCATGTATACGCAATGAAAATACTCAGGAAGGCAGATATGCTTGAAAAGGAACAGGTAATATTTTTTACACATACTCTTCGTATTAATAGAATGTAAATATGTTATGGTATATTGTACGCACACATTCAGATGTCAAGGAAATCTAAATTATTTTTTTTTTATAATATACATTTGGTATTTTTTTTTGGCGGATTTGAATTCCGCCACTGCGCCGTTCCGGCACGCAATGCCTCCAGACTTTACTGGAAAGAGTGTTGTGGAGTGTCTTTACACTAGTCTTCCTCTGCCTACCCTGCAACAGGCGGGATACAGCGTGAAGCTAAAAAGAGTGTTTACTATTAATATGTAGCTATAAATAATGCAGTGCATTTCACTGAAAGGACCTTTTTTATTGGATTAGGAAAGCGTTGCTTGTTGGTTTCGAAATAACTTTTTACGTTCTTACGATGATTAAAATTAAAAATCAAATGAGTACATTATATAATATTATTTTTCGTTTTCAACATGATATTATATGATCTTTCAAGGTGGCACACGTACGAGCCGAACGTGACATTCTAGTGGAAGCCGATCATCAATGGGTGGTCAAAATGTATTACAGTTTCCAAGATCCTATGAACTTGTATCTTATTATGGAATTCCTGCCTGGTGGAGATATGATGACTCTCTTAATGAAGAAAGATACGCTGAGCGAAGAGTGTGCCCAATTCTACGTTGCCGAGACTGCATTAGCTATAGATAGCATTCACAAGCTTGGTTTCATTCACAGGTAAAATTAATATTACATAATATTAGGAAAACCGTTTTGACAAATTTGTCATAACAATATACTTAATATTAAATATTTAACAATAATAACAAATGTTAAGTTTCCGGTTTTGTTTCCTGTTATCATCTTGTCCCATTGTCATGTTGCAACGACATTATGCTGTCTTGTTATGCCGTCAAGCAATTTTCTTTTGCATTACGTGGTCGATACGGCCAATTAAATGACAAATGGTCCTTTAGTAGTCTATAGGTTTCGATGTTTTAAAAATTGTAACTCTGGCTGTAGGTTAAACGATTCTTAATTACAATGACAACCAAATATGCTCTTCCGATTCAATCGTCATGAGAAATGATAATTTTTATAGAATATTATGATACACATTTTTAAAGTGTTATTCACAATTAACGTACTGTTAGCAACATACATGTAATGTAACGCGGCTTAAAGCTTTATGATCAGGGCGCTAGGACGGTGTCCGAGAGGTGCGGGTTTGAATCTCGCTGTGTAAATTTTTTACACGTTGTCATTATCGAAAATCATTGATTACGGTTCTATTTCATTAACAAAGATCACCAATAATAGTTTTTCCCATTTATATTCCATATATTTTGTTAATTGTATTTTTGTTATGTGTGTAGATTACATTATATATTTAAATGTTACAGGGATATAAAGCCAGATAACCTGCTGCTGGACGCCCGCGGTCACATAAAGTTGAGCGACTTCGGTCTTTGTACGGGACTGAAGAAAAGTCATCGCACAGACTTCTATCGCGATCTGTCGCGGGCCACACCTTCAGATTTCAGTAAGTCTGAAATTTTTGTATTTTTTTTTATAATATTAACTGTGTTACTTGTCCTTGTCACAGTTGGTCCCGTTTTACATATTTATATATTTGGAAATTATTTGTTCAATTAAAATAGCGATTCTGAAACTATGTTTGTATATTATTTGTTCAAAATGTGATGTCTCAAAATTTGGGATCCATCCACACCATCATCTTCGGTCACACTTCGCCGACCCCCTCTACCTTCCTTGATATATTTCTTAAATTGTGAATGGCCCTAACTGCCTAAACTAACCGACATAAAAACTCGTCTTATACATTATAATAGCTATAAGGTATATGAGGCCAGTCGTGGCGCAGGGGCACAAAGTGTAACTGTAACACCGACTGGTTGTGGGTTCGATCCTCACTCGAGTGGAGTGCTAATTCGAGTTGAATAAAAGTTTCAAAAATATTGTTTTAAAACATTTTTCTTCTTAGAAGTTTTATAGTATGATACAAAAACTGAATGTAAATATAGTTGATGCGGCAGCGCATCGTCTGACGGTGATAACGGTGTAAATGCTAAGGTTACGGGTTTGATTCCCACTTGGAGAAAGAATTGTTTTCATTTTCTCGCATCGGTAACAAGACAAGGCTCGGTGTTGAGCTTTGCCACTTGACTCAACACACAATATACGAAAATTATGGATACGAAAATTGGAACTGTGTGTCTTAACACTAGGTTTGCTCTGCCTATTCTGCGTTAGGCGGGATACAGCGTGAAGATAAAATAAAATACTATCACATACATGCACGTGTTTTCGAACACCCCGCTTAATATAAAGGACAGATTTCTTTTCAGTATCAACGTCGAGCTCGCCGATGGACTCAAAACGTCGGGCTGAGTCTTGGAAGAGGAATAGAAGGGCGCTCGCCTACTCTACTGTTGGAACCCCGGACTACATTGCACCCGAAGTGTTCCTACAGACCGGATATGGTCCACAGGCGGACTGGTGGAGCTTAGGAGTTATTATGTGAGTACTACTTTTTGATAATATATTAATTGGCGTATTCTTAATTTTATATATGTATAAAAGGCCATTATTATATTGAGGCCAGTCGTGGCACAGCGGCACGAAGTGTGACTGTAAAACCGACTGGTTGTGGGTTCCCACTCGAGCAGATGAAATATTTACTTATGTTTCCATTTCTTCGCTATGGTGCCGAGGCTAAGACGCGGCGTTGAGTTCTGCCACTCAACACACAATGTGTGCGGGATACAGCGTGAAGCCGATTTTTTTTATATATGTATAAAATGCGAATGATACTCTCTCTATTAGTTTGTTACGCTTTCCTGTGTAAATTATTGTATAGAAATAATGAGAATAACAGTATTTGTAACAGTTTAACGTAATAACAGTAACGTAATAACGTAATTTAATGTAATAACAGTATTTTAACATAATATAATATTACAATTAAGGCCCAAGGCCATAAGGCCCAAGGCTAAACGCAAGGAATATAAAGCTTATGCGAAGGAAATCGCGGCCGCTCCCTAGTGTATAATACAGTTATGACCAATTCTAATTTTGCCGTTTCAATCGTCCATCCATCCTGAGGTTATCGCGACACAGTGGAATAATGTCTTTTCACGCCATGGTTCGACCCCCACTCGGGAGATTACATTTAAATGATTCACGCTACCCCGCTCTGCTAAGACAAGATAGTCAATATGCAATGTCTTGATTTCGAGCAGAAAACGGAGAGTGCAGTGTCTTGATACTAAGTTCCCCTTTGCCTATTTTCTTAATTAAGGAAAAAAGCGAAATAAAAAAAATTAAGTGAGTTTTTACTTTATAAATTGTACTCAAGTTCATTGAATAATTAAATCGTTATGTGGATCGATTTTGAAATATTAGTATGAAAATAATAACTTAAAATCCGTTGCGCCTGACATTATACGAGTATTTATTATATTTTAAATGAATTGCGATATATTTAAGGTCTATGAAACATGCTTATTTTTAGAATAGTCGTCCGCTTCGTCCTTATTGTGACCTAGCTTTGCTTGGCGAATTTTTATGTTTTAATTTGTGTATGTTGCTTTTATTCATTTAATATTCGCGTTTGTATATGTACTTAGATTTATCTCATAATTTAAAAATTGAATTTAAATTATAGTAGAGGACGGTCCGGCGCAGTCGCACAAGTAGACGCGACGGTTGTGGGTTCAATTCCCACTTTGAGAAATGAATTATTATTCATAATTTTTTTTTCTTTAGCTCTGGTAACAAGGCAAAGCGCAAGCACTCTTACACACAATGCCTTGTAAATTCGGCGCAAAATCGAGAATGGAGTGTCTTTGCTTTTTTGCCTGCTATATGCGGGATACAGCGTGAAGCTGAAAAAAAATACTATAATTCAGATGTAACTTTAATATACAAATAATGAACATTACAAAGCAGCTAGCGTTGTTATTTATTAATAGCCAATACGCTACGTATTGTTTAGCTGTATGCTTTTGCTTCAGCCGTTGCTTCTTCGAATTGTCCCTTAAATGTGTTAATTTAATAATAACCAAATACGTTGTCTTTTTACATAGCAAAAAATATTTGCTTTTATTATTTTCCATATGTTTATAATGTGTTGCTGGCTCTTTTTATACTATATTAGATAACAATTGAAACAACAACATACAGCTTGTTCTGTTATCATATTACTCAACACGCTATGTTTCCATTTCGGGGAAAATTGTAGAACATAGGTCTTTGAAACTAGGTTATCTCTGGCTATGGTTTAATGTGTATTGTAAAACAAAATGACGTGCTCTATCGTTAAAAGTTATCTTAACTTAACTTATCCTTATAATTTAGATATTAAATATTAGGAAATAGCATTAATTGAATTATTGCGCAAACCCAACCAAATGCGAAATATCGATGTTATGCTTAGAAAATTAAGTATTTTATTTTATTATTTTTTCTTTCTATTACTTGGTTGCTGAGCTACCGGTGTTTTTTATGAATTTGTATTTGACCATTTTTATATATCACCACTTGTTTCTTTTTACGTTTAACTCGGAAAGTGTAGTTAAATTGTAATTTAAAATACTTGTGATTATTGTGAATTCAATCCCACACATGAATTGGTTATATTTAAGTTACGGTAAAACGGCGTTAAATTTCGGCACTAATACGCTAAAACAATATGCAGTATAATATTGGGAGCAATGTCTTGAATAAATAAAAAGTATTTTATCATATAATAGCTCTCGTTTTGACTTTATTTTATTTCCTTATTAATAATAATTGTAAGGAATAGCTTTAAGTTCCGCTGCTATATGCGAATTATAATGTACTCTTAAAATAGGCGGAATGTGGTAGATATAGGAGAGAAGCAATGCAATCACTTGGTTTTTTCCTAACTTGAAATAACTTTTTAATTAACATGCTTAGCTATATTTAATTGCTGCATATTTAATAAAAAATACAACTTTTATATGGCATTATTTTTTTTATTTTTTCTTGCTGCGTGCTTATATTCAAATTTGTTCATTTATTGTAGAACATCATGCATGTTTGTATTTCTTACGTTTTATATTATTAGAGGTAATAAAGATTACCTTATAGACCTTCGTGACGCAGTGGCACAAACTAGTGCGTGTATGTAAACGCGACGTTTGTGAGTTCAATTCCCACTCAGTGGAATGAAATATGTAATATTTTCATATCTTCGCTCTGGTAATAAGGCAAAGCGCGGCGATGAATTGTGTTTTCGTTGAAAAAATCAGCAGTGTATGGTGATCACTAGGTTCTTCCCGCGGCTTGCGGGATACAGCGTGAAGCTGAAAAAAAGAAAAAAGATTTCTTTTAAAAAAGAGCTTCATAAATATAACCACTCCACCCACCACATTGTGGACTTACAATTTAGTGGATAAACAATTGACACTAAATTTGGCGTTTCGGATCGTTTTTAATTTAAATATTTATATTTGCATGAAGCGCATTTACTAAATATATAATACATTAAAATTTACTATAAATATCGTGAACATCAACTGTTCTTAAAGCAGGCGTGAATCTATAATTTCATCAATCAAATAAGGTGGTAATTAACCAATTCAATTCAGCAATATGCCATTTTCCTTATTTCGCACTAATAAGTAATACTTATCTTCATGCTGTATCTAGCATATAGTAAAGTAGACAAAAATAAACCTAGTGTTAAGACACTCTGTTCCACACTTTAATAGCGAAGAACACCACGCTTCGCCTTGTTACCAGAAAAAGAAAAGAAAATAATAATAATCCCACAACACCGCGTTTACAGTTACACGCTTGTGCCACTGCCCCACAACGGCATCTCGGTACTAAGTAGTAATCTCAAATATATAAATTTTTAACTCTCATTTTGTTCACCATTCAACACGCATTGTTTATTAATAATATTAAGGGGAAACAGGCACGAAGTGTAAATACCTGAGATGCGTAAAGAAAAACTATAGATGGAATTACATTATAATTATTTTATTTTAAATTATTATTTACCGTACGATTCCTTTATTTATTTGCATTATTCAAACTGCTCGTGACTATTGACTAACAATTATAATAATATAAATAATATTATAAAACTGTAGTTGTAAATTAATTATTTAATTTGTTTTTTTATTGTTTTTATTATAATAATAAATAAGCTGTGGTTGCGAAATGTAATAGATATAAATGATATTAAATAAATTCATTAAAATTTCCACATTATATCTCTTCATTATATAAATAGTAAATTGAAACGTTCCAGGTACGAAATGTTAATAGGATATCCACCATTTTGCTCCGAGTCGCCGCAAGAAACATACAGGAAGGTGATGTCTTGGCGGGAATCCCTGACTTTCCCTCCAGAAATTCCAATTAGCGAAGAAGCTAGAGACACGATACTGCGCTTCTGTTCGGAACCTGATCGCAGGTAAATCTTTATAATTACATACTAATGACCCACCCGCGGCTTCGCCCGCTGATAATTATAGTATTATAGTACATATATATATAGTCGAGCCGATTGGAAAAATTAAATTAATGCGTCATGTTTTTTTTTCTTAATATTAAATTCTATTTAATTAAGACTAAACTAATGAATGAGTAATGCCTAAAAGTGAAATTAATATGTAATTTGCGTATCAAATAAAATAAATACAGTTAATTAAAATTGTATAATAACAAAGAGTTTAAATTATTACTGATTAACATTAAGATATAAATATATTTTGATCTTTTTCATTTATTATTTTTAATCTTAAGGGATGTTGAAAATATTCTGATATCTTTAGCAAATAGAAAAATATATCACGTAAAGAATATTTTCCTTAATATGACAAAAAAATCTAGAAATGTACCACTGTGGGAGCTTGGGTAATAAGCAATAAAAAATGTTACTTGTAGTTCATAAAAAAAAAACAACTATTTTAAAATTTTTTCATGTTTTGGTTTTAATATTTTTTATTCTATATTTTGAAAATCTATAATCTAATCTTTAAACTGTAGATAGTACTTGTATTTAACGTATTACTTTTATTTTTAAATACTTAATGCATAGTAGCAATGTTATGATTTCAAACAAAGTATATGTTTAAAAAAATAATTATTTACTACATAAAATAAATATTGCATGGTAATATTACATAAGTTTAGAAGATCAATTGACGTAATCAATTATCAGACCAACATGGTCTGTAACGTAGGAACGTTCTTAAATTTCGAAATAATTATTTTTTTAAATTCAAAAATACTATTAATAAAGTAGTCAGTGGTAAAAGTAGTTTGAATAAATACAGAAGTCAGAAGACGCCGCATAGCAACTCGAATGTAGGTACTTAAAAATATTAATATCTTTTTATGTATTCCTTCATAATATTTCCAGGCTAGGTTCACAGCGTGGCATCGAAGATGTTAAGTCAGTTCCGTTTTTCCGCGGGGTGGACTGGAGCCACGTGCGGGAGCGCCCGGCCGCCATTTCGGTCGACGTACGCTCCATAGACGACACGTCGAACTTCGACGAGTTCCCCGATGTCAAGCTCGAAATACGTGAGTGAAATGTTTCCTATGATATTATGTTTTAAATAAAAAACAACAGCTTCACGCTGGATCTCGCATACGGCGGGGTAGGCAGAGGGTACATAGTGTTAAGATACTCTGATCTACACTTTCCACAGAATTTTTCGAGCTATTACGTGTTGAGTAGCGGTACTCAACGCCGGACGTTTACCTTGTTACCAGAGCGAAGAAATGAAAATATTAATAAATAATAATTCATTCCCTCGAGTGAGGGTCGAACCCACAACCGACACGTTGCAATCACACACTTGATAAGAACTTTTTTTTTTAATAAGATCAAAATCGCTGTATCCCGCACACAGCAGGGTAGGCAGTGGGAACCTCCGCTAAGACGCTCCGTTCCCCACTTTCTGTCGAATTCTGGAGTCATTGCATGTTGAGTGGCAGAACTCAACGCTGCGCTTAGTTTCGACACCAGAGCGAAGAAATGGAATGAAATATAAATTTAAGTAAATATTTCATCTCCTCGAGTGGGGATCGAACCCACAACTAGTCGGTTTAACAGTCATACTTCGTGCCGCTGCGCCACGACTGGCCTCATTTTTTTTATATGGTAATTTATTAAGTCATAAATATTCGTTTATGTAGTAGTAAATTTGTGACAAAAATAAGAACCATTGCTGTCTATCATCTACTTTTCAAGATTATTTTATTCACCTTTCTATCAAAGATTAGTTTGAATTCAGCGTTGCATTAAGCATTTGGCTTATTAAAATACACTTATTGCAAATATGCTTATTAACATGCTTGTATCAATTGGCATAAGATTTTAATATTACAATGTCATCTCATTTTTTTCTATAGTGCTAACAAAGAAAGAAAGAAGTACAGAAGATTTTGTTTTATTGTCGTTGCATAACGGTATAATATATTAACTCTATTATTAATAATAAAATGACTTAAATTCTTTGCCCTCATTTTAGAATCTGTCTGTACTGACGCAATTTAATAATGTTTTTCTATCCATATGAGGAAATGGAAAACATTTTTAAATAGTAACTTAATCAGTAAATGAAAAATTTACTTTAAGCATCACAAACAGAAGTCTCTAAATCAAATCAAATCAGCTTCACACTGTTTCCTGCTCACCAAATGGTGGGCAGAGGGAACTTAATGTTAAGACATCCCGTTTCCCACTTTCCGCCAAGTTCAGGAGGCATTGCAGGTTGAGTGGCGGAACTCAACGCCGCGCTTTGCCTCGACACCAAAGCGAAGAAAAGAAAATATAAATGTAAATAAATATTTCTTCTCCGATTTTACAGTCATACTTTGTGCCCCTGCGCCACGACTGGCTTCAAGTCTCCAACACCCCTCATAATAAATTGTCTTGGACTTATTATTGTTTTATTTCCAGCATCAGCGCCCATTGCCCAAGAGGGTGAGATCGCGTACAAGGACTGGGTGTTCATAAACTATACGTTCAAGCGCTTCGAAGGTCTCACCCAGCGCGGGACGCCCACGAAGAAATGAGTGCCAGTGTGAGAGCCCGCCTGACCGGTGTACGCCGGACCCCCACCCCGTACACCGAGCAAGTGCTGCACGATATTGTAAACTAGTAGACAACATGTACTTGTACTTGTACTCCATTCGATTTGGTTATGTTTGAACGTTTTGATTATTTATTGTTCGT
>DWAO01004158.1:0-13148 GCA_018230605.1 Heliconius congener
GCTCTGGTGTCGAGGCTAAGCGCGGCGTTGAGTTCTGCCACTCAACACGCAATCCAGAATTCGGCAGAAAGTGGGGAACGGGGAGTCTTAACACTAGGTTCCCTATGCCTACCCTGCTGTGTGCGGGATATACTATGCAATACTATTCCATTTATAATATAACCTCTTATTTTTTTAGCTTCACGCTGTATCTTGCTTATAACAGGGTAGGCAGAGGGAACCTAGTGTGAAGACACCAATCTAGGGGCCAACTATATGGCCCCTTATTTAACTTACCTATGAGACAATTGATTAGAGCCATCCTTCTTCACCACTACTACTGTAACGCTGACATTTTCAGGCAAGCGTATAGGAGCTCTAAAATGGCGGGCGAGGGCCACTAATAGATGTAAAATAGACACTACATTCTTTGAATGCACAGAATCTACACTCCATTTCTGTACCGGTTTTGGTGTCCCATAGAGAACCTGTAAATAATTAGGGTAGTTTCTTTATAATGCTTTACTTTTTTTTATACAACATAATGTGTAAATGAATTATATATTATTTATATTGATTTGTATGTAAACACTAGCAATACTATTTAAGTACAAAATCATATATACTTGTTAAATCATATATGTATACATTTTTATCCGCTTAATGCTATATAATGCATATAAAAACATAGGCAGATGGAACCTAGTGTTAAGACACTCAGTTACCCTCCACTCCACTCCAGCCACTCCAGCCACTACTGCTGAAAATTGAGTGGCAACACTTAACGCTATTGTTACGTAACCAGAGAGAGGAAATAAAAAAATTGAATCCCCAATAATGGAATCCCCAACAGTACAGTCCAACACTATGTTCAATTGGCACCATGGCTTCATATTTGACATTAAAATTACAATTTACACTACTAATGATATTTTTTTATTATATAATATAAATAATAATTAAACAACATTTGTATGGATATTTTATATAATACCAGTTTGCAAAAACAATAGCAATAGCATTAACACAATATAATTCAATTCGCTAGCATTTTCTTAATTGCATTGCAAATGCATTTTATGCATTTTTAACAATATAAATGAGAATGTTGCTATTTATATAAATGTAGTGGTGCTATAATTACGAATATAACAAATGCACTGCATATGTAACCATTCAATTTGCAATAAAGACAAATAAAAGTTTTGACAAAAGTAATAAATTTTGTACTATGGAAGTAAAATTTAGAATTCTAACAAATAATCAATAAAAATGATTTATTTTGCTTTTACACACACAGAAAGAATAATATTGCATAGCAAGAAGAAAGTTTTAAGTATAAACATACACAATGCAGAAAAAAGACCATTGGTGTATGCATGCAATTATTTAGGTTTTTTACTACAGCAACATTTTTTTTTTGGTGTATGTACCATACTAAGCCAGCAAAGGTATATATATATATATATTCACAAATGGACATATTGTAGCGCCAATTGCTAAGGTAATGTTCATAAAATTTGCAAGTTTGTTGGCAAATTTAATGCAATACTTATTTTTAATCTTACATATTTCTTGTACAATAAGTAGAAGTAATAATTCTGTTACAAATCTAAGTAAGTCTAATTTCTGCTCAATTTGAATGGTAGACTCCAACAAAGTATTTTTTCATACCAGATGGGTGGATAGTGAAAATAATAACCAAGTGTGGATGAAGCTAGTTTATTTATTTATTTATTCATATACTCAACTTGCTTGCTCTGTAATTGTATAGAAAACAAGCAAAGGAGAACAAGGAACAATATTAAATGGAGTTTGCACTATAATAATGAAATATACAATAAAATATCAAAATATTACATACCCGATTTACAGCTCTCAGCACTACAGCCAGCTTTTGCCGTTGTCCCTCTTCTGACTGTGTCACTTCAGGTACATCCAATTTAGTCTCTGTTAACTTTTCCAGAAGTTTCTGTAGCACTTGACCATCATAAAGATCTTCACTAATATCTTTGACAATGATTCTTTGTGCTGCCAGTTCATCATTTATCCAATCAATCAAAACTTGGATCAAGTCTTTTACTCTGGGATCTTCCAAGCACCTAGGTTCAATTATTGCTCTTTCTTCATTGTCATCTAAAATTAAAGAATGTAATTAAATATTATTTATTTTGTGAGGCTGTCATGGAGCAGTGACAGTAAACAAACTGACTACACAATTGTTGTGATTTAGATCCCCACATACGTAAATAATTTTATTTACATTAGAATATACTTTAATGCACACAGAAAAACAAAAGAAATACATAATACAGATGATAAATGTATACAAAGGCGGCAAAGGAATTATTGCTTCAAGCCATCTCTTACAAGCATTTCTATTCTATTTTCTATTTCTTTATTTAAATTATATTGAGTTCTACCATTCAAAACATAATGTCTCAAAAATGTTGTGGTGCATGGGTGACAGCGTGTACCCTGCCCTCTTCTGTCTCTTTTTGTGATAATTAGTAGAATTAAGTAATTATATATGTAGATATCTTACGCAAGCTATATTCCTCTGGTGGAATTTCCGGAGCTGTTGGGCTACCAGGTGAGTCGATCGCGTATTTTCCTTCCGCCTGTACTTCCTGCACTGGAATAAAAAGTTTAAGCTTAATTAAATCACATATCAGACAACTGCAGGTCAATGAGGTAACACTTATGGGAACTATGAATGTATCAACCTACACACGGCATATGATTAGTATACGAGTAATTATTCTCACCTTCCTTTATGCGCTTTTTGCGACCAATCGTTCCAATTTTATCCCAAAATGATTCTTCTTTGTCTTCTTTCTTTGGTAACACGGGAGTGCGAGGTGATTTAGGGCGTGGTGAAGACATTATTGGTTCTAATGGGGAAAACAAGAGTTATATGAATCATCACAAGCTTAATATACACACTGTTCTTCTAAATAATTAACACAATATTTGACCACTGAATTAAAGATAGTATAATAGATTTTTTTAATTACCTCGCGTATGTTGTGCTAATTTCTAAGCCGAAAAGGTACGTGTGTATATATTATTTAGTTATTTCAGTACCATACGATTACGATATAAGACAAGTACCTAACACAGATGGCTATTTTTGTTCCTCTGACAGTTGACTTCACATGATCACAGAATACATATACCCAAAGATGTACATGATTTACCACTTTTTTTTAATAAATTGTCTATGGTAATATAGCATAGATTAAAAATATGTAACTATAGTCAATTTAAAATTTCCGGTACGGTGTTTAAAAACATATATTATGGTATGTACAGTACTAATTATTGCAATGTTTATAATTACATTAAGTATTATACAGCTTCACGCTGTATCCCACAAATAGCAAAGTAAGTAGAGAGAAGCGCTTACACGCTTGCTGAGACTTGTCAACTTTTTTTTGCTTTACCTTGTATCCCGCACACAGCAGGGTAGACAGAAGGATACTAGATTCATTGAAGACACTCCGTTCCCTTGAGTGGGGATCGACCCACACGAGGAATTTTTATTTCACATCAAACAAGCCAATTTTACAGTCATTTTTAGCCCATGCGCCACGACTAGCTACTACTAACCTACTTTTAAACCAGCATCAGTTTTTGAACATGGATCAAAAGGAGATCGTGGCAACTACTTGAGACAGTCATGAGTTCGTACAAGCAAATAAATAAAAGAGAATTGTACAATTGTATAATTGTAGTTTACCTACTAGTTTGTTAAGCATCTAAATGTCGTTAAACTGTGGGTGGCCACGACTCTTCCAACGACTCTTCCAAAACTAATTTACCTAGCTCCTTCACGTGGCCAGGACTCTTCCAAAACCTCGTTTAATTTAAGTGTACTTTTAATTAAATGAAAAAAACAATAGTTTTATTTCAATTCTTTTATTACACATAATGTTACATCAATAAAACGTTACATTGATAAAATGTTACATAGGATAAAATTGAAAATGTTTTAAATTCCATATAGAATGCTTAGATATGTACGACATAAATACTAAAAGGATGAGCAATGCTGCCCAGTTATAAAATAGTACTAAGCCATTTTTCATCCGACTATAATGTAATATCAATAGTTTTTATAGAATATTACATATTTATATATCACATTTATACGCAAATTATATAAATAAGCATGAGTCTAAGACTTTTCGTATATAAATAATCTAAAAGAATATATTAGTATCACATAGAAAGGAAAACACACATTTAGAAATAAGTACTTAGGTATACATATCTCAACCCGACATTGTAACTCCTTAATGTATATGTAGATATAACGGACACATTTATTCTGGCTTGAAAAAAAAGCCCGAGCCCAGAATACAATACCTTCCCCTGTTAAAAGACCTGAGTACATACGAGTCGGGTGCAAATAGCAGATCGCACATTTTGTAGGTATACCTACATAACTTACACAAAGACTTTTCATTTCTTATATCATTAATTCCCTGTAAACACATACATATATGCGTACATAGACGGAATCAAAATACATAGAAACACTTACTTTTTTTAATTGAATTATGCCTCAAATACAGCATCTTTCAGATTATAGTTTAGATAATCAGTACAAGAAGAAATTGTTTGATACATCCATTAAAATCTTATAATTTCTAAAAAATTTAACCTCTTCCAATTTACTTTGCAAATAAGCGATAGAAACAAGAAGTCGTTACTATGGAATAAATATCAGTACATGATACATCAAACACCAATATAATTAGGTATAAGTGCCTACCTAATTTGTATACAATAAAAAGTTTTTTGCAAAGTATATCTTATACGTTTGATGTTATTGAGCACACAAAATATCTTATAACTAATTATTTCTAATCAGAAGCTATATTTTGACAGTTTTGTCAATTGCCAAATTTTGTGATTTTCTTTTATAATTGAGTTCTGTAGCACAGTGCGTGCGTTCTATGGCGTCTAGGCGCCTAATACGATACCTTTGTGGACTTTTTTAATTGCTATTGATCAAAATAATCACAAATGTTTATATATCATATATATAAACCATAGCGGCCTTATGACTACTTTTGTTTTATATTATACGAGTAATTAATTGTTTACTACTTTTATGTCAATAGTAACATGATTTTCCATTTTCTTCTATCTTCCAGTTATATTAAAAAAATCATGTATAGACAACACAATGCCTCCAAAATTCGGCAGAAAGTGGTGAACGGACAGTCTTAACACTATTCACAGCGTGAAGCTAATTTAATTTAATAGTTTAATCTATAGACAAATTTATAATAGGTATCTATGCTTTGTCTTTATTATCATTTGGACAACATTGGATGTATCCATGTGATAATTGTAAGTATCTATAGCATAGACATAATAATACCTGGCTTGAAATCCGAATACTATACGAATATTTATTACATTCGTTCCTCCATAAGTAAGTAAGTTATTTTGAATAAATACATGCGTGTCTTAAACATTTGACAGATTAATATTATTACAACTGCCTCCTATAGGTTACCACAAAAGTTATAATTACCTTACAACAAGTTTCCCATAAATATTGACAAAACAGCAAATACACAGAATATGCAGAGAACTATTTGCAGTTTATTCTGTTAAAAGTGACAATGTAATACTCAGTTACAATTAATTAGTTAACACCTTAGGCTCTACAATATGTTTTGTCTACAGTAAGTATAATATGGTAAGCAACATTTAACCATTTAACTAAAAATAAGAAATCTTTACTTCTTTAGTACAATACATAGCTTTATACAATCATGATTATTTTATAAATGTTTAAGTACTATCATTTGGAAAATTGCCAATCACCATGGAGTTTGGTTTTCAAAAAAAGCTGCGAAGTTGCGAGGAACTAATAGCGTATCTTGATCTAAGGATAGCTATTATATTAATCTTTAAGCTTGAAATTGATGTATTATACTAAAAGACAACAGCTATGACAAGGACATAGTTATTTATCAGAATATTATACTCGTAAGCCTACTAACACTAATCAAACACTAAATGTCAATCTCGTCCCCGGCTTGCCCCACTTTTTTATAATATAAGTGGGAAAGAGGCGAGCACGAAATGTATAAATCAGTTGCCATATCTTTACCTTGTTTAAGCTTATCTTAGCTCATTCAAAATTCATTTTCATTTACTATTGAATTGTAAATTATCGCCATTTAAATAATAATAGATACTGTATTGTACCAATATTTTCACAGTTACGATTCTCTATTGCAGAACAGAAAATATTTTTATATCTTGTGTTTTTAATTTTTTAAGTACTGTTTATTTTTGGGTCTGCCGCGTTTCCCTGTAACATTTAATAACTCTTGTTTCCAAGCGTTTGTTTCTTTGCTTTCTTCCCATAACACCACTTCTCCAGTATCAGGGTCAATGGGACATATCCCCTTATCCGTCCGTTTCCTCTTAGCGATACTGATATTATGTAGCACCTTCATATGCTTGTCATAGTTTGCCCAGCTTGCGAACTTTTTATCACAAATATCACAACAGTATGGCTTGATTCCAGTGTGCTGACGCATATGTTCGCTTATGAAATTTTTAAATCGAAATTTCTTACTGCAGAGAGGGCAAGTATACGGATAGTTGTCTGTGTGTATAATAAAGTGATTGACCAGTTGGTTTGACAAACGAAATCTTTTACCGCACACGTGACACTCATAGGGCTTCACATCATCATGGACCCTCACGTGCACCCTTAACTGTCCGTTAGTTCTAAATCTAAGTTTGCAAATTAAACAAGGAAACGGTCTGATGTCATCGTGTGCCATCAGATGTACCTTCAGACCCTGTTTAGTAACATATGTCTTGCCACATCTCTCACATGTATGTTCTGGCTTTTTATTTGTATGTTTTAAAAGATGACTCGATAATGAGCGTTTGTGTTTAAATGATTTCTTGCAGACATGGCAACAAAGATTCTCATTTAAGTTAGCGCGAGGAGCTTGCTTTGTTTGTGTATCTCTTTTAAAAGCCAAATTGTGCTGATCAAGTTCATCGGCTGTTTCAAATGACTCATTGCATCCGGAGCAAGCGTGTTTACTTTTAATGTGAGTTTTGTAATGTAGCTTAGTTTGACTTATTTCGGAAAACGTTTCGTAACACACATAGCATGAATATTTCAAATATTTCTTATGTGTTGTGACATGAGTGACAAAGCAATCAAGTTTTGCCTTACGGATGTTACAATCGGTACATTTGTACGGGTTGCAACTCTCGTGAATCTCAATTCCATGTGTTTTAAGTTCAGTGACGGTAGGAAAAAATGATTCACAATATTGACACTGCCAGTTATAATTCCCCCATGTTGAATCTATTTGCGGTAGGGATGGTGGCAGCGATTGTTTTAAGTTTCCTCGGGTTCTTTTCTTTTTCTGTGTTATTTGCGTTTCTACTTTGGTTCTAGATAATTCATCAGAAGGGCCAAGTTCTGGTTCGATTGGAGACGTTTCAATGTTGAGTTCTAAATCTAATGGAGGTATATCATCCACATTTAGTAAATAATATTTTTCGTCAATATCATATGAAGCGTCTCTCAGTCCAGCGCACACCTCTTGAGCGGAATCAATCATATTTACTAATTTATAATTCTTTCAACAAAGAAGTAAAACGGCGCATGCGCGCTGCACGATAGTAAGTGAATGAATCTATCATTCAAGTCGCATCAATGTTTATGTTAAATTCTACCAAATTCTTTAATACTGTTTGAAGCATGTCGCTTTTAACTGAAATATCAACAATCGCAATATTTGACTTACACAAAACATACAAACGACATATGTCATATTGATTTTTCGGCATGACTCGGAGTAAGTATTAATATATTAAAGTTTTTAGAAAGTCACTCGATTTTTGTTGATCTATAATATTCTGACACTAAACAATATATGCAGACCGATGAGCCTTCGACAGGAACATCTAAAACAATAAAAAGGTAGCATTTAAATGGTAACTAAAATGTAATTAATACTGATGTCTATGCTTAGCAGAATTTACCTATGTAAAAGGACCCCAGCCAGTGATTTTTTGTCTTTTGTCTGTATGTTTTTGCATGATAATCTCAAAGTTAAATGCAGTTTTCACTATTGTGTTTCAGTAAATTTCTCTAAACATTTAATGTTTGTTTTATTTTTCATTCGTTTCATGAATAAAAAAGTTTATTAAGTTTATATTAATTTACATCCTACCCAAACGAAATCGCAGGCATAGATAGTATGTCAAATAAATTGAATGCTAATACTTTCTGCCATAAATATTTTTAATAACAAAATTCTTAGTTAATAAGCCTCTCACTGCAATGTACGTTTAGTAACAGGTTAGTGTTACACTTTTTATGCATAAAATGATAGATTGTATTAATTAAATCAGAAATAGAATTTGAAGCCAGTCGTGGTAGGTAGACAGTAGCACAAGCGGGCGACTATAAACGCGACAGGTTCGATTTCCTATAGGGAAAATGAAATATTTAATATTTCATTCCATTTTTTCCAATAGCGCGGCGTTGAGTTCCGCCGGTCAACACGCAATGCCTTAAGAGTTCGCCTGAGCACTTTCCGCTGAACTCTTAAACGATCTCCTAAATAGGAAACGGAGTATCTTAACAGTAGGATCTCAGGTTCCCTCTTATTATCATATATAGCATAAAGCTAAAAAAATACAACAAAGATATGCATAGTAGCAAAAATATTTAAATAAAAAAACAATGTAGACCTACATTTCTTAATTTTGCCTCTAACTCAAATTTGTTACTTATTTTGTAAGTATTTTAACGCTTGTCTTCTACTAGTGGTAATATATATATAAGAATACCTTAAACAAATTTAATAATTTAATTAAACAAATTTGTTAAAAATCGCTGTTGCGCATAATTTAATACAAATTCAATCTATAGATTAATTTATAGTGTTATAAGATTCGCAAAATTTTAGCTGTCGTTATGCAATCACGTAAAAAAAATACTGCCACACCTTATTATACCTTGCACTCTATTGATTTTTCAGTTGTCTTTGTCTTGTAAAATCATAATTTGTGAAACTAAAACTAGTAACTTACTTTATATCCTTTGTCAGAACATTTCAAGAGCAGAAAATACTGAATAAAACATTTTGAAGCCAACTATAAGAACAATGAGATAAAATATTATTAAAACATAGAGCTGCTGCACGAACCACGTCTAGACTGTAGTCTGTAGGCTGTAGTCTCAAAATCAATAATTTTGGGATTCGTCCTGCGCATGCCTATCGTCCGGATTGGTGAATGCCTGCATTGACCCTATCCCGCCCATTGGGTATGGTGTTTCCAGGTGAAAAATAGAGATAAAATATCATCTAAAGATTTGTTCAATTCAGGCATGACATTGCGCAATTTTGGCCTTAACATTAATTGATTTAAGCTATAGAATTTATATATAGTCCCTAAAGACTTTCATTACTTGGTAAATTTAATGAAATAACATTTGTTTTTTATTTTTATCTTGTATGGTCACTTATTTAAATCAATAAAGTAGAGTTGTAGTCCAAGCTCTATATTGCTTTTTGACCACCGGCCTGCACCTCTTGTATCAATAGAACTAGCACCGTGCAAGTGTAGTAGTAGTAGTATATTACTTTTTTTTCCAATTTATTTAACGTGAAAGATGAAGTTGACACAAGCAGCAAAAAAAATCATGGAAACAACGCTGTTCTTGATGATAAAACGGAACTCTTTATTAATTCATTATTAACTGAAATATAAGGAAAATGACATGAGAACACACATCAAAATTATGATAATGCAATCCTTGGCGTAGAATTACCGAAAACAAACACAGCATATTGATAACGACGTGATTTTCACGCCAAACTCAGTATATTACTCCATCAAGGATCTATTATCAAGGACTCCATTACTCTTAGGCAAATTTTAATTGCAATCAACAATAAAATATTAACAAATGTTTATTTATTTGTAGGTAAATCACAATAAAAAATATATTTGTTGTTACACTACAATTAACAACTAATGAATTTTGGTTTCCGCTCAAATAAATGACAGTTGGTAATAATTAATAGTCAATTGCAATTAAAATTAGCCCAACTTTGATAGGTATAAATACCATTATCGTTTTTATTTACCTATGATGAATAAGCCGTCCAAAAATCATGAAATTCCCTATAAAGACATTCCTACCCTAGTTGAGACCAATGCTGCCATTATATTAAAAAAAATGCTTATTTAAAAATGCTATCAGATGAAAAAAGGGCTTATCGTAAGATTCAAGTGCAATAAAATAATAACTTACTAGATATATACACAGGTGTGCCAGCCTACGTATTATAAAATTAAGGTATATTAAAGAAAACCCACGCTAATCGTATATTTTAATACGTAGGTGAAATAAGTGTGTCGGTGAGGTAAAGGCTATGTATGATATTGGGAGAAACATTCAAAATGAATTTATTTTTCTGTTCGTTATAATTATTTATGACAGTAATTTGAAATTTATAATATTACTAAAACATATTCTAATGTTAAATATACAAATACCCAAACTAAATTTGTTAGTAATGTCCAGGGAATGCAATATTTGCCGAAATAAAAAAAAAAGATTTAATTTTTCCCTTTATGAAAATATATGGTACTTTACCTATACAATATAGATGATTTTCGAAATATTTTTAGTCTGTGGTTCTTGTCTATATTTTCAATTCGTTAATCGTAATTAACAAAGCAAAAAATCGTTGTTTGGTCGGGCGTCTAATGCAAAAAGAAACACAATATTTTTGATAACATTAAAGTAAAAAAAGCCTACAATAAATGAACGTCTAGATTGGTTATTATTTAAATTGATCAAACCGCATTATTCACTTACTCATGAACCTTTTAGTTCACGAATGAGCATTTGTGTTTTATTGGTTGGTGGAATCATACCTAAAAATAGAAGCGATATTGTATTGCATCACGCGAAGGTATACTCTATACAGTGCGCGCACTAAGTAACGTTAACGTTGAGTGGTGATTATATATTTCTTTTTCTAAAAATGGAAAAAAGTGGTAATCCTCCTCCATATGGCTGGGGTAACGGACATCATACGATGCAGCCTCCCCCGGCTGCTCCCCCGAGCTATTCTCAAGCTGTTGGTGGAGTCGGGCCCTCGAGTCCCTATACACCACAATACCCACCAAGTAAGCTTAATTTCTTACATATAATATATTGTTAATATATATATTATTAAATATGACCTCAAAATTATTTGGAGACATGAGTAATATGCCCTTGTAACAGTTAACAATTTTAGGACAGAAGTGAAGGTAAAACATATATCCTGATAATTAACAATATGTAATATGTATATACGAATATTCTCAGGCCTTATTATAGGCTTATTCTCAGGTTTCTTTTATGACTAAATCAAAAATATAATATATGGCAAATCCTTGTTTTTGACAACATTTAGTATAAAATTTTATTTTTAATCATAATAACTATTGCCATAGTGTTTACCTTTGATTACTTTATAATCAAAGGTAAATAAAACATTGCCTAATTTGTGAGACTGCATATTGAGTAGTGGAGCTTAATGCTTACACTTACCCTTGTAAATGACATATATTTCTTTCTTTAATAATTAAAAAACGCATAAAATTAAAAAATTAAAGATATTGTGTTGCAGTACCACAGCACCAAAATAAAAATATGATAGTTCTGGGTTCCTACTGAGAGATTATTTTCATTTATTAATCTCTAGTCAATGAAATTCAAACAATTGACTGTTATGGATTTAAATATGCATGTTCATTATTGGTTACTTATAAGTTATGAACAAAACAAATGAATCATTATAATATTGTAATACTATTTTTTACTCTAACATGTTGTTTATGTTTGCCAATGTGTAGTTCAAAGAATTATTATTTCTGATTGTAACTGTCGTGGATTTCAATACCTACTCCAGGGAATGGATTACTTTTATAAGAAATAAACATAATTAACTTCACTTCTTCACCCTGATAAGAAAACAGACAATGAGACAACAGAGTGTCATAACACAAAGCTCTGCCTGCCCTACTAAATATGGAAATGAAGATAAAAAAAAAGTTGTGGCACACAGCACATGTGTGTGACTGTAAATGTGACTGATTGTGGGTTCAAACAACACTCAAGGAAATGGAATGCCCACCCCTAGACATGCCTGCTAATTCAATGTTCCAGAATTTGGCAGAAAATGGGGAAAAGAGTGTCTTAACACTAAGTTCCCTCTGCCTACCCTACTGTGTGCAGAATGCAGTGTGGATTGATTTAAATATTAAAATATTCATTTACTAACATAATTGAAAACACTGAACATAGAAAACAGAAACTTGTCATGTAGTTTCCTTGTATGAGTGTAGTGAGGAGCGCTAAGAAAATTATCTTCTAAACTTTCTATATTAAACAGAGGAACTGGTTTAGATAAATGAAATTGCATGCTTATAACTTGTAAAATAATTTTATTCTTTTCACAGCTGCCGGTCCAGCCATAGTGACCACAGTGGTGCCAGTTGGTCCCCATCCCACCCACATGATATGCCCCAGTTGCCATGCTGAAATGGATTCCTATACACAAACCAAGCCAGGACTTATTGCTTATGTTTCCGGAACAATCATTTGTATGTTAGGGTAAGTTGTTTTGGATTTTTTCTAAATAATATTTGGTAAATTAGAGAATACACCACACCCTCAAATGTTTTTTAGTTATCATTTTTGACAAATTATAAGTTTCATTGAAACATAGATTGACATAACCTTATTTTGCATAATTTCTTGTTAATAATATTTGTGCTAAGCATTATAATTATAGTATTAAAACTGTTAAAGCATTGTTTCATGATACAATCATTGAGGCATGTCTACACACAATGATATCAACAATAAATCTTATTTTAAAGAAGTATGTACATATAATATTTATAAAACGAATACACTATTTTTTTTTATCAAAAAGTTAAGAATCAAATAATGTTTTTATACCAGCTTCACGCTGTATCCCACACACAGCAGGATAGGCAGAGGGAACCAAGTGTTAAGACACTCCACACCCCACTTTCTGCCGAATTGTGGAGGCATTGCGTGTTAAGTGGCAGAACTCAACGCCGCGCTT
>DWAO01004159.1:0-13148 GCA_018230605.1 Heliconius congener
CTCGACACCAGAGCGAAGAAATGGAAATATAAATTTAAGTAAATATTTCATCATTTTACTATATATATATATATATATATATATATATTATATTATATATATATATATATATATATTTATATATATATATATATATACATATACATATATATATAATATATCTTAAATGTTTCATAACCATAACCGATGTCATTTTATTTACTATTCTTTCTGGCCATTTTTAAAAATTATCTATAATAATTAGAAATATTCGTTTATCCACTAATTGGTAGTCACTGGCATTTTTCTATTTTCAAGACAACTTCCACAAAGTCTAATAATCCGACTAGTTTTCTAATTTAACAATCTATGAACAGGTTCCAGCAAAGATGACTTATGATCTACATTTGAACTTATATAACCTCAGATTTACCATCACTTTATAGTGCAACACAATGTCTCAGCAATTGTAAAATTCTTCATCAGAGCGTCCCGTCATGATAAACGACTTAATCCCATTTATCAACTTTGGCCGCATTTATTATGCGTTAATTTTATTTAATTACAAATTTCTAAAGCCTGTACGTTATAGTTATTCGCCTTAGTATTGTACGTACAGTGGCTTGCTAATGTTTCAATAAGAATTTCACATGTGACTTCATTTGTTTGTAATTTTGTTGTGTCCAACTTGTTAGTAAGCAGTAAAAAAGTTTACTCTTGTAGCTTCATTTATCAATTCAATCTGTATATATAATATCGAAAATCTACATTTCCTAGTGAAATTTATCTGATTGTAAATGACTCATGTATGTGTGTGTAAATTAACTTAAAGTAAAAAAACAAGAGCATTTTATCAGTTTACTGTACTTTATAAGGTATTACAAAATGAAGTGAGTTGTGGGTGCCCTAATAATTTTACTATCGAAATCTATATACTAATGTAATAAAGCGGAAGAGTTTGTTTGTTTTTTTGTTTGTTTAATTTTTTTATTATGTATGAAAGCTACATTTGTCTATATAACATCACTGTATAATTCTTACTTAGGCTGAAATAACGAAATACCAATAATAATAGAAGCATTCTTATCAGCGTCCGCTGAAAAAGTGAGGAAAGTTTGTGACAAAAAATATTTAAAAATTGCAAGGTGATGTTTTGACTGCTGTAGCATTCATATTGAAACTTACGACCGAAAATTATACCATCATCAAATCAAGTTTAATGAAGATAAGCTTTGGCTTTTATAGCATGTCATTTGGACATATGCTTTTCGAGGAAATGTAAGATTCAACGTTCTGTTTACGCCAAGCCTAGGCTCAAGTTCCACAAGGTGCGCCTTTGCCGCCGACGATAATAATAAATGTAGATTTAAAAAAATCCTATAAGTACTTACGTAAGTACATAAGATAATTGATTTCAAATTGACCGGTGATTTAACAAATGCAAAAACCGGTTCTTATAAATAGTTGACGTATAAATTAAAACAATATATTGTTAGTAGTGTTTACGATTTTTTGCTACCAATTTAATAAACGTATTTTAATAAAAAATAAAAATAAATTTCACATTATCCATTTTATTATATTAAAAATATTATGATATGACATTTTGCTCTGTCTAATCGCACAAGAAAAGGGAGATAGATATTCAAATAACTTCATTTTGGTGATTGGGAATCAAACGTACAACCGAACTGTCACTTACTGTGCAAATGTGCCACAATTGTGTCGAGAGTTTTTTCCTTGTCGCTTGTCATTAGTTAATAAAGAGCATTTTTTTATAATACTTATATGATAATATATGTTTAAAATGAATATTTGCAGAATTACAGTGGCATCCAAGGATCATAAGCGATGCGCATACGCAAATAAATATTTTCCTATCATAAATTAATTTTAAATCGTTTTAAACTTAGCTAAAAAATAAATCTTTTAAAATTAATTACCTTATTTTATAATCTATGTAGAATATATACCTAAAAAATGCCTGCGGAAGAATATAATTAAATTCTTAGCATATATGGTATACTGCCAATGATGCAAGGGCGACAATGTCAACAAGTCCACTAGTTCCGACAACTTTCACTCAACATCGTGTCTCGTGTAAATCTATTGCGCTGTGCAAAAAACATCTGCGTTCACATACTCGGCAAAAAAAAAATTAAAAGTGAGTTGAATTCCCCGCGCACTGTATTATAGATAACTGTCAATGTCAACCTCAACACTCACCGTAATACTTGAGTAAATAATATACGTAATTTATTAAAACAAATCGTCCGGCAGTATCGACACGCGAGCAATATGCAGCTTGTACAATAAATGAATTAAACACATTCAGTCTCTGTTGGTCGCACACATGACGGAATTAGTAGCACAGTTTTAAAATACGACGCACACATTGGCGCCCATACACCAACACCGCCATCACCGATATAAGTAAAGCTACTGTAGCGACGTCTATCGATGAACTAATACTAACCGCACCACCACGTGGGAACGTGGAAACTACCTATATAGCTAAAGCTATACATTTAAAATATTAATAAGGAAATTTATTATGTGAGATCATGCTATTGCGATCGGTTCCTCAATAATTGAATTAATAAAATGTTATAAATAATTATTTTCAGTTTTGTTCAGTTCATATTTTATAGCATTTCCAATTGTGCCAATTATAATAACTTATTAAATATATAAAACCTGCTTGTTAAAATAATAAAAAAAAATCAATTGCCATTTTCTATATAATATTCGCAGACATTTTTTTTCATACTATCTTTTGAAGTTTACATACAAGTTTAAAATGCCGCCAAAATCTAAAGAGATAGCCACTAAAAAGCTTTTAACCCAAATAATACGACCTAATATTAGTGACTTAAGTCTCAACTATACGCCATCTGACGCAGTTGAAGGTAATCTTGCTATTTAACTTATTTGCTGATCTGTTATTAACAAGTAATCCACTTACACAATATAATTATGAAATATTATTAAACTTAGAGACTAGACTAGTTTGACCAAAATGTTTTCATTAGGATTCCAAGAACGAATAGAGACTGGGATACCCTGGACTCTCATAGAAGAAGCCGCACGACATCATAAATTTAAATGCTTGAAAAATTGTATTTCTAAATTGTCATTTTCACAGGCGCTTAAAAATAAAATAAGTAATAGTATCCTTAGTGGCTTTCTTGATGAACAGTCCAATTTTAGTCTTCAAGAGCAGTGGGAAACCTTACTTCCTATGATTTTGTGGGACAATGAGAAATTTTCAAATGAAGAAAATAAAATTTGCTTTCGAAGCTGTAACTCGTTGACAGATAACATAACTCAATTATTAAAACGTGCAGTGCAACAAAATGATAGAGACCAATTAAAAAGAGATTTAAAATCCGTCACAATTTTGAGGGTGTTGGATAGTAAGGTATAATAAAAATTGTTACAAAAAATAAATTTATTTATTTACTTTAATACCTATAAATGTACATTTTGGTGTAGATGACAGAACTGGACAGTGGACTAAAAGATTTTCCTAATCTAACAACGCTGAATTTATGTGGTAATTACATCGTTGATGTGAATTTTAGCGTTATTCCGCCGGGATTACAAATTCTAGAACTACAGGCTAATGGTATTACTAGTGTGGATAAATTTGCGGAACATTTGCCTAATTTGATTTATTTAGGATTATCTAGAAACCTTCTATCTAATGGTTAGTAAGCCTACACTAGTATTATTATTTAATTGTAAATTTTGACTGTAAAATAATAACAATAAAACAATAAATTTTAAACTTTATAGTAGTCAAAATACTTCTTTAACTTCCTTATCATAAAGATATGATAATGTGACACCTTGTTATAATATCAGGTTTACGATTTGAGAAACAATATATAACAAAATAAAAACAAATTGTACAATTTCCAGATGATGTCCACGAATTAGCCAAATTGCCCACACAGCTCACTGTGCTAGATTTGTCTGATAATGACATCTGTGACCTAGAAAGTGTATTAGCAGCTTTATCAATGCTTCCAAGTCTTGTGTCGTTGCAACTTGTTGGAAATCCATGTTCTGTACGGTCTCTACTATTACCATCAATTAGTTCTAAGTATCACGTATAGATGGAGTTCTTAACAACACTCATTTTAGTTTACTTACTATCGGAATGTTAATACAATGCTCACTCTATCATGTCCATGTAATGCAATATATAGCACATAGATGGCGATACAATGTTTCTTCTACAGGAAAATATTGTTTAAAAATTGTTATAAAAATATACGCGATTAATCCGGTAAAAATAGTTTCATTTAAAATGTGTAATAATCGTGAAAGTTAAAAAACTTATTAAATATTGTTTAATGTAGAGTATAATAAAAGTAAAGTATGAATAAGTTCATAGAAAAAAATCAATACAAACTTTTACCAATTGATATTTTATATATTTTATAATATGCAAGTGAAAAATATAATATATAGAGATAGATATCATTCCAGTCTAATAAGACACAAGACAATGAACTAAAAAAATTCTAAAACTTCTTTTAAAAAAGGCCGATCAAATACGAGTTTGACTTTAACGGTCCAACGGACGAGGTACCAATTTGAAGATTGTTTGTCAATTTGAGGGCTTTAGATAGAATACTTGACATTAATTGCTCGAACCCCTACGCGGTTTTTAGAAAGATGATCGTGTCAGACAGCAAACAAAGTGATGGGTTCCTTTATTTTGTTGAAATACAAAATACTAAAATATATATAAATTTACATTTATCAATAAATTGAATAGTGAAATCGCTTTAGGTTTGTGCAGCGTACGCTCGGACCACCTTTATGCGCCTGCCTCGCTTGCAATGGTTGGATAGACGAGAAATTCTTCCTACAGACAGACTGGTAGAGCCATTAGATCCTCATCCCGATGAATTACGAAGTGCTTATTTTAATTTTACCGTGTTCCGCATTATGTCAGTTCCACCGCCACCAAAACCTGAAAAGGTTTTGTATTTTTTATTCTTTAAAGTAGATGTTATTATTCTTGCACATAGGCGGCTTCTAATTAAAAACAACGTCATTGGCACTAGCCAATATAGTTGTTTTAATTCACAATCAATGTACTCGAATTTGTCTTTTTCCCCTGAATTAAAATAAATAAGATTTTTCTTAGCAGCTTCACGCCTAGAATACAATTCACAAAACATAAAACTTAAAGAATAAATCTAAAACTTAAATAAACTGTTTTCTTTGTAGTACTTAAACCTAAATAAAAATCATAAAAATATTTTTATTATATCACTTGTTTAAGTGATATAATAAAAATATTTTTTTTGTATTGATTTTTTCTTCTTCTTTTATTTATTTTATTTAATCAACATAATCTCAAGTAATTATATGTTTAAAAATACTTGAAGGGTGCAACGACGGCGTTTCACGTTGAACTAGAATTACCATTGCTCGATTCAACTAGGCGCAATTTTCTAATGTTCCGCAACAATGATTCACTGATAGAGATGCTTCCGATACCAGAGGACGACGTGTGGCCGTCGAGCAAAATAGCGCCTTCTTTTGTGAACAGCAAATTAACTGTTGGTAAAGAAATCATTATTAGTTAAAAAGACGCTGCCATGCCTGTATTTATAATTACTAAGTAGGCCCTAGTGCTTTATTAAACATTTATATGTGGTTGAAACATACTATATATTATTTTATGTATTTTTTTCTAAGACTTCTTTTCTTCTTGTCTTACTAGATATACTTTAATCTATATCTACTGTTATGACTAAGCCGAGACTTGAGACGCGCCTGATGATAAATAATTAATTAATATGCTATGTTGGCGAATTTTACTTTTATGTAGATTAATATTTCTATTTATTTTATTTTATATATTTTATCATTTAATTATTACAAATAGAAATGTTGTTGATTATTCTAGGCTTTGCCTAATAAGATATTAAACAAAGCCTTTTATTGAAGCCCATCACCCAACATGCAATGTTCAGAATAGGATGAAGTGATGGGAAATGGCATTACAAAGTAATGTGACCATCAGTGACTACCACGTGACGTGACTAGATTAAATATCATGAATATTATAGAATTTTTAATTTTATTTTTTTACATATTTAGACCCTTCAACCTCAATGCACGAGTCGGATATTTACAATCAATTGACGGCAAAGAACTCTCGTGAGATTTTCCATTTCAAGGTATTCGAAAGCAACCATGTCCAGTGGAACAAAATAATGAATTTTCAAGAGCCAACAATTAAAATATTTTGTCCAAATCTTACAGCACTAAGGGACACTTTCCGCACCGTTGTAACTATTAGATTAGTATATACTGTGGTAAGATATATTTTCTAGCATACTTTTTTATTTATAATTTAGTATATTGTTGTTATTCTTTATTCATTAATCACTTCGCCAATGTCACGTTGAATGGAGAGAACCCAAAGGAGAATGTACGGTTAATAAGAGACAATATTGCAAAATAGGAGAACGTAAAAAAAATTTAGTATGTTCGTTGCGCCCTTGATTGTCGAGTTACAATTATATATGTTGTTATATACATAAGCTTATTTTTGTCGTTGCCTGTAATACCCGCCATTTGGCATTTTGTAATTGCTTCAAAAAATATACTTGTATTTATTTAGTGGAATAATTTTTTCTCGTGATGCTAACTTATATTATACTAATAAATATTTGTTTTTTTTAATAATTTTAAATAATACATTTTTTTCTTTCCCTATATAAACAAGGAACTTGACGTTCTTTTTCTATTAACAGACAACAGTTGGAAAACAAAATAAATCTGATAAGAAAAGTTCTCAATATCTCAAACAGCCAGGAGAACAACATGTGACTTTGGCTACTATAAATTGCGCTCTTAGACAGCCAGACTGGAGTCAACCATCGCAGCATTTTCACTGGGATGAATCACTGGGCACAAACGACGCTATTCACTGGGGGGATGGTGACCTTTCGGTAACTATAATTGAATATAAGTATATTTACTTAGCATCATAAAAATTTTTTGCAATTTAAGCTTTTTAAAAGCTTTTAAAAAAAAAATATAGTTGTTTAGCATGGTTTATATTTTAATTATTTTAATTTTTTATCTTAATTTGATAAAATGTGAAATAAATGAACTGAAACTGAAAAAACTCTATTATTTCAGGTATTACAATATACAATGGCAGCACCAAAATCTCCTAAAGGAAAATCTGACACTGATCCAACTTCAACAAAACAAATTCCACCTGACGTCATGACGTGTCATTTCGGATTTGGGATTGATACTTTGCATCCTTAAATTGTCACGTTAAATATTTTAATTTATGCATATGTAGTAATAGAATAAAATTCTTTTATTGATTTAATATTAAAATGTCTGCTGTGGTATAGTAAATAGATGCATGTTTAACTAAATCGAATTTCTTGCATGTGTCGTAATCGTGTTTATATAAATAACGCTTAGGTACATGTATAATACAAACTAGTTACTCAATACAAAAACGTCTTGCTTGTATTTTATTTTCCTTTTGTACATTTTTTAATATCCCAGTTGGTTTTCATATAGGATTTAAGCGTCATTAAATATTAATAAATATATTTTTTATATTTGCGTTCGAAAAATATATCCGTTTTATTTTTAAATTTCAAAGATGTGTAATAAATAATAAATATACATGTAATTGAGTATATCCTCAATTTAGAAGATTGGTCAGTGTGGATCGTGATGGGGTCTGGTGCACATATACACTCTTACTAAAGTTAGTTGCGTATGAATGGCGAAAGAGACACAAGAGCGCTGGGGCAGCCAGCTGGAATACTTATTGTCATGTCTTGGATATGCAGTTGGGATTGGAAATATTTGGAGATTTCCATACCTTTGTTACAGAAATGGCGGTGGTAAGTTTTTATTTTGTTTTATGTTTTTATGCCAATTAAAATTAAATTGTCGTACTCTCTTTATATTATGTCTACAGGTGCGTTCCTCATCCCGTATTTGCTGACACTTGTAACGTGTGGCATTCCACTGGTATATTTAGAAACTTTACTAGGACAATTTGCTAGCGCTGGGTGCATTTCAGTATTCAACATTAATCCTCTATTTAAAGGTACGCTTGAATTTGAGATCAATTGTATAAATAAATAATTATACCTAAAAAAATGTTTTTTCTTTGTATGAACAATATGAAAATACTTTTGCCCCGACCTTATACTTTAAATTTATCGAAAAGTTAATTCCAGGTGCCGGTTACGCTGTCATAATATTAAATGTTATAGCAGTGATATATTTCGCAACCATAATGGCCTACCCCGTATTATATATATATCATTCATTTAGCTCACCATTACCTTGGCAGAGTTGTGATAATTCGTGGAATACGAAGAAATGTGTAGAGGTAACTCGTTTTACGCATAATATAATACATATTCACTAAAGAATATAATGTTAATAACTGTTATTTTATTTCCAGATTACTGGAAATTATAGTCTATCAGCCAATGGAACAGTCACTACGCCTCAAGATGAATTTTTTCAGTAAGTAAATATACCTATTTCTGATTTAAGAATATTATATATTATTAGATATAAAAATTCTAAATTATTACTTTTACAGCATACGCCTACTGAACATGTCTTCAGGCCTAAGCCATATAGGAGGTATAGTTTGGCCAGTATTTTGGAGCAACGTGATCTGCTGGATTCTTGTCTATCTCTGCATTTGTAACGGAGTCAAAAGCGTTGGTAAAGTAAATACAGACAAACAAAACCACTTTAACTGGAAAATTGCCAATAAACTTATTTTTCTGAAAGTGGACTTCTCGTAAATCTATTTATGTTCACAGATCGTGTACTTCACAGTTTTGTTTCCGTATGTGGTACTTTGTGCCTTATTTGTACGAGGCATAACGTTGCCCGGGGCTTGGCAGGGGATACTTTATTTTGTTCTTCCGCATTGGAGTCAGTTGGCCAAGCCAAAAGTAATTGAAAATACATATCTTTATACTTACAACGTTATTTATTAACAAAATGATAATAATATGGAAGTAATTATTAATTATAATGTATTTTATTCAGTTTTTTAGTGAGAATATATTTTATTTTCTGCTAACATTAAGATACAGTTGGAAATCATGGCTTACATTTTTGGTACACATTTAAATAGATCTTTCAGATATTTATTACTGTAACATTTTAACAAAATGTTATAATAATATCAAATATGTATAAGCTATGTAAATTGAAAAGTCGATACGTATTTCAGATTTGGGCGGATGCAGCGACACAGATATTTTATTCTCTAGGCCCAGGTTGGGGCGGGCTCGTCAGTATGGCAAGTTTCAACAAATTTCATTACAATAACTTGCGGTTTGTATTTATTATTAGGATGTGTTGAAAAAAAAATATGCTTTTAAATTTAATTAATTAATTATTTTCAGGCCATCAATTATAATTCCTCTCGTAAACAGCGGTACAAGTGTATGGGCTGGGTTTGTTGTGTTTTCCGTGTTGGGGTTCGCCGCGGAACGTGCCAAAGTGCCGGTCGGACAAGTGGCAGCGGCGGGCCCCGGGCTGGCTTTTGTGACCTACCCTACCGCCGTGACTATGATGCCCGCTCCTAACTTTTGGGCAATCACGTTCTTTGTAATGCTGTTCTTTCTTGGTATTGATACAATGGTAGGTTTCGTTAGCTTTTACATGATTTTACATTTTGATATATATATATATATGTATTTACCTTTACTTCTTCGAGATTTTACCAATAAATGTCGTATATAAATTAATGAGAAAAGCCAACCTTTTTTTATGTTATTTTCACTTTTTAGAAAACGTATAAAAATTTGAACCCGCGCCTCCTAGAAACCAACCAGTCCGGTTCTAAATAAGTATTTTTCCTAAGTGTGGAATAACACTTTAAAAATGTTAAAAATATGTTATCCTTGCTATAAACGACGGTCAACGGTCAAGTAAATTAATTAACATTTTGTTGGAATTACATTTTAAATTACTTTCAGTTCGTTACGATTGAGGCGATTATAGCTGGAGTCCTGGACGAATTTTCACACTTACGGTCTAGAAAAAAAATTATAACGTTCTTGACTTGCTTGTTTCTCTTTAGCCTTTCCATAATATGTAACACTGAGGTAAGTAAAATAGCCAATTATATAATTTTGTTATTCTTTAAAGCTCATCAAATAATAAGCCCATCTATTATTCACTTTATCTAATTGTTGAAAGTATAAAGTTTGATGTATAAAAGTAGTAGTGTATATTAGCGATACTTAACATACCTAAATATATTTGTAACGTTTTATTGCCTTAAATATATTATTTTTTAAAATATAATAAAAGAAATTTAAATTTTAAAGTACTCGTATTTATTATGAAATGAAAACGTTAGAATTAGAAATCGCCTACAAATATTTCGGTTTCTCGTAGTAAAATAATAATCTTAAATTTTTCGTCATCATAAAAAAACTAAGACATATTTTGAGAATTGAAATTATTATCTCCAACTTTATCCAGCTTATCAACTACTTACTATACCTATTATATATGAGTATATGTTATTTTAATACTGAGGACGACTGTTATACGTCGTTATCAATATTTACTTCCTTAATAATACGTTCGCGTGTTTTCCAGCATTAAAAGTTTAGTATCGCAGTAAAACACACCGCTGAATGATTTAATCTTTTTCATTGCAATTAAACTGTTAACAATTCCAAGTTGAAAACATGAATACTTCACTCCCTAGGGTAAACGACCTGGCATAATGTGAAGGATTAAAATTTTCTTTTGGCAGCTTGATATATCGTTTCACCCTTTTTTCTTCTTTCAAAGAGTTTATCCGTAGCATGATGTAGCTCTAAAATTAACCGACAATAAAGAACTTTAATTACAGGTATTGTATGTAATTTTTTGAAAACTTGCTAAAATTAAATGCTCCTCAATATTGTGGTAATTCAACTTTACACCAATATTTTTTAGAAGTTGTTCCATAAAGTTAGGTCAAGTAAACCAATTTATTTATACTAAAGTATACGTCAATAAGTAAGGCCATATAGTTGAATGCAGACACAAACGCTATTTTCCTATCAAATCAAACTATCATCACCAGCTGGTAATTCAATCTATTCACATGTATGGAACACCCATTGAAGCCAATAAAATCATCGACTACTGTCACTTCACGTGTATACGTTCAATCTAACTGTTCCATTTCCTTTTTATCGCCTTAAATTGAATACGATTCAAAACAATTTATTCCGATTACTCATTCGCATTTTAGGTCACGTAAAAATAAATGAATTTTATTTTGTCAGTCTTTAGGTCATATTTTTTTACAATTTCAGGGAGGTCTACACGTAATTGGTATTTTAGACGCTCATGTCGCTATCGCTTGTGTACCTGTCGTTTGTGGCCTAGAACTGATAGCAGCTGTGTACACATATGGATCAAAAAAACTTTCATTAGACGTGCAATTCATGACCGGCAAGCCATTACTACCCATCTGGTTATTTCTTTGGAAATATTTAATACCAGTTTTGTTATTGGTAAGAAATCAATATTTATTTTATATATACTAATTGCAATTAATATTTTAAAATCTCTTAAATTAAGAAAATCTTGATCAGCATTTGCTAAGAATAAAAAAAATGTTGTTAAATTTATTAAAATGGCAATGATTTTTTTCTGGTCCTTTTCAACATATGTAATAATACAGATAACTTATTACAGATAATAACAATTTATTCATTACGGGAAGCATCAGGTCTGTCGGGATGGTTTGTTGCTCTCGTCTCTGTCATTTGCATACCAATTTACGCGGGAAAAATGATCTATGAAGCAAAGGGATCACTAAAACAGGTTCGTACATAAATATAAAATAAAATTTGTATTTTTTATTAAAATTTTAAATAAATACTAAAAATAATCAAGCAATTAGAATTATTTTAATATTGTATTCAAATCTAAAGTAAAATGCAGGACTTTTATGTTTCTCTCCATATATGTATATAAAGAGCAATACAATAAAACTTTTACAGTCCTGGAAGACGAAAAGACAAGTTGTTTAAGTGTTTCTTTTTTCAGAGGATAAAAAAATCTTCAAAACCAAGTATTAATTGGGGACCTGTGGAACCCGAAATAAGAAAACGATGGAAATCATTTCAAGATGATCAATTTGCATCACACATCAATGTTGCTTTGTAATAATGAAAATTAAAATTGATGACAACAAAGCCCTATTTTATTTAAAGCACCGTTATAGATATGCAATATTTTGTTATTACGAAATAATATATATTTTTATTTATTGAAATTTGTATGTGAATGATGTTGCCGATAATTTTACGAAAATGATATCATTTTGCAAAACAAAAGATATTGACACCATTTATCTTACACGTTTCACTATTTAGAAACATTGCTTACTAAGCTAAGTGGTGAAACTTGATCCAACGTACTTATTGTGGATGTGGATGAAAAATTAAGTAGCTCAGAGGATTCTACATTTTATATAAAAAATAGAAACAGAGATTAAGAACAATATTTTAACTCTGTTTAACTAATTATCAAGCTTAACCAAGAAGCTTAACAATGCAGCGTTATAGCGCAAAACCTATTATTCTATGTTATATTATGTAATTCTATGTTAAATTTTTTTCAACACTGGCTGGCGTAATCACAACTGTCATTAATATGCATCTGTCATAATTATATTCATATACCTTTATGTTTTTTAGGTTACAAATTTTGCTGTGATAATGTATTGAAAACTAAATTATAGTGAAATTATGTAAATTGTTGCGTGTAATCTTAATTATCAAAATTTAAAGTGAATAATACCCCTGTAAAACATTAATTAGCGAAAATGAATAGCAACAATGCTGATAATACCCACAGGGAGGAAAAGGACAAAAGAGTTAAAATACAGGTAGAAACGCCGTGAATAAAAACTATATCTTATGTATAAATATACTTGATTTATTAGATAACTCGTTTTTATTTAAATAATTACCATAATATTCCTATTAACATATACAGGGAGTAAAGCGATCGACGGATCAACGGTTGTCTATGGGTAGAGACTCAGTACCTATCACCCCTATGTATGTTCATACTGTACCATTGTCCGCTTCTGTGTTAGGATAGCT
>DWAO01004160.1:0-13146 GCA_018230605.1 Heliconius congener
TTGTCGAGACAACTTGTCATTAGAATTAATAGTTAAATATTGTTACTACATAAAGAACAAGTGTAAATAAAGTTATTGTAAGAGCTGGATTTTGTGTCTGATTTGTTGGTTTGTCTAACATGATGTACTTGGCATCAGAACTCAGGTGACGCGCTTGTATAGGTAATATACTAGTATTAAAAAGTTATGTTATAAAGAAAACCACAATCAAAATGTTTTAACACGATTTGATAATAAATAAAAAGCAAGCACGTCGTTTGAGAAAAAATATTTTTGTTTCATTCATACAAAACTAGCGTTCGCAAATGAAAATATGTTAATAAAAAGCAATTTATTTTTTGCTTTAGAAAGCAATCTTCTACAAATACTAAGTACTTGTATAACTAATATTTATCAATTTTCGTTTCGAAGTATGCAAAGAAATATGATATATAATATGAAACTTTTGACTGGGTCATGACGATAAAAACGTGTCTTTGCCTTCAATATCTGGACATGAGAGTAAACGTTATTGGAGTTTTGAATCACGGCGCCTTGACATCTAGCTGCGTATCTAAGTCTTCGCTTCCCTTTAAATCAGAAAAATGCTTTTTAATTGTAAAACGTCAAAAAAACGTTTTAGTAAAGTAGAAGAAGGGTTATGGCTTTTTTATGTTTTTACTAGATTTTAAATTCGGCTTTGCGCGCGCGGTCAAATAGAAATGGGAAGCGAGGAAAAGCGCGGTGGTGAGTTCCGCCACTCAACAAGTCTTCAGGAACGGAAGTGTCATAATAGAAAAAGAGTGCCTTCCTAGATTACCTCGCTTACATTGTTGTGTACAGGATACAGAGCTAAAAAAATGTATGTAGCCTATATATAGCCTTCTCATAAAAAAAATCAAACAAGTAGTTGTCAATCTAAAAAACTGTACAAATTAGAAATTAACTTCACGCTGTATCCCGCACATAGCAGACAGAGGGAACCTAGTGTTAAGACATTCTGTTTGCCACTTTCCGAGTTCTTGAGACATTGCGTGTTGAATGGCGGAACGGAAAGAAATTAAAATATAAATATAAATAAATAAATTTTAATCCCTTCGAGTGGGGATCGAACCCACGATCAGTCGATTTTTCAGTCACACTTTGTGCCCCTGCGCCACGACTTGCCTCGAAAACGAGTCTGGGTAGGTAATAATTAAAACATTATCTGCACCATTCAATATAGAGTTTTAAACTTAATATAGAGTTTTGCTACATACTCAGTAAAAATAAATCAAATAAATCAGCTTCACGCAGGGTAGGCAGAGGGAATCTAGTGTTAAGACACTCCGTTCCCTACTTTCTGCCGGATTCTGGAAGCATTGCGTGTTGAGTAGGAGAACTCAACGCCGCGCTAAGTCTCGACACCAGAGCGAAGAAATGGAAATATTAATTTCAATACATACATACATACTTAGTCTTGCATCATATAAGCCAATGTTACACTTCTTAGTTATACATATATATAATCTAATCAAAATACGATTGCAAATCTTCAAAAAGATTACCTACATCAAAATTTACAATAAAATCAAAATGGCCTTCACATTCGTTATTCTAACGAAATCCTGATTAAATTATTTTTTTCTGATTAAAATAATTGAGTGATAAGAAAATGTTTAGAACGTAACTTATTTTTTATCTCTGGCAAATATTTCGCATGTGAAATCCATTATACAGTGACACATCACTAGTGGTTATCTTTGATAAGATCCGCATACACTAGACTTAAGGCGCTAAGGTATAAGTATGGAAGACAATCTTATTATTCTAGCAGCATATTGATTTCCTTGTTTTTGTTTCTGCTTTTATTATTATTAAAAAAAATCTAAATATAATTCGTTTTTAATATTTTATAATATTATTATAAGCTGTTGACAATTTTGGGCTACAAAATATACAAGTTGTTGTATTATTATTAGTTAGATTTTTTTTAATTGTGGTATTGTTATTAAATAAAAGCATGTTAAAAATCAAAATTCTTAATATTGAAATATCTTCTTATCTGTATTAAATATTTGGTGAGTTATTAACATAGCCTCTTATTTATTTAGGTGTAATAAACTTATGTTATTTAAATCGAATTATTGCTTTTATTTACCCTAACCTCCTTCCATGCGAGCGTTGTTTAATCATTTACATATTTATATATTTCAAAATTGAATTTATAGTTAATGTTATTTACTGTGCCTTTATTTTTTTATTGCGTGTAAGATAAATTTGCAATAACACATATCTTATTATACGAGCGCATGTCGTAATCAGAAGAAAAAATCTAAATAAATAGTTTTTTTAGTACGCTGTATCCCGCACAGGATAAGCAGAGGGAACATAGTGTTGAGACACTCCGTTCCACATTTTCGGCCGAATACTGGGGGCGTTGCGTGTTGAAAAGGAACTTAAAGCCGAACTTTGCCTAGACTTTAATGCGAAGAAAATGGAAATACTAAATATATATAGCATAATATATCATTTCCTTGAGTAGGAATCGAACCCTCATTCCCAACTGTCGCCGTTACAGTCACACTTTGTGCCCCTGCCACGACTGGCATCAATTACGCTCAACGTATAATAATATACAAATTTAGTTTACATAATACATAATTGCGTATTTCGTTAGTAGATACGACATCACATTATGTATGTACATATATTTCTTACCTAAAACTACATTAAGATTATCTAATTAGGAGACTACTTTCGTCTGATTAATCGACGCCTTTTCTGAAATTGTGTAAATGGCTTTCAGGGAATTAGTGAAAAGCGAGGGTATCTAGATAGACATCTATTAATCTATCTATCCATAGTTAGATACCCACGAATACATACATTGTATAATATTTTGAAGTATTTGATTGTAAGCACGATTGTTTGTGGGCTCGATCCCCACTCCAGGAAATTAAATATTTATTTAAATTTATATTTTCATTTCTTCGTTTGGTGTCGAGGCAAAGCGCAGCGTTGAGTTCCGTCACTCAATACGCAATGACTCCATAATTCAGCGGAAACTGGCGAAAGGAGTGCCTCTGCCTACCTTGATGTGTATAGAATACAGCGTGAAGCTGATTTATTTATTTGTATAACATAGTATGATGTATATCATTCGTTGATTTGTCAGAATAATAAATTTCTATTAATTATGAGTCTTTTTAAATATTTTCAAAAATCTTTAAGTCTAAGTAAAATAATACAAATATACAGTTTCATGCTAAGTGATCATATTAATATTATAAATGTAAAAGATTGTGAGAATGGGTGTTTGTTCCACTTTAACATAAAAACTACTAGCCAGATTTCGATGACATTTTACAGTAATATAGCTTATATATCAGAATAAAACATAGGGTACAATTAATTTACATATTATAATTCTGTTTAAAAAGTTGGATGAACCGTGATTGGTTTCGGCGCCAATCGCAATCCATCAAACGTTTTATCTTATTAATTAATTATTCTCATACGAGTGGGTTCGGATCGTTATGTTCGATTTTTTGTACTCAGAAATTATTGTCTTCAGAAATGGCACATGTTCTCAGTTAATTTAAATGTTTTTTATTTTATGTAAATGACCGATTATTCAAAGATAATATATAGAAGATTTTTTTTTATACAATTCTTATGTTCATTAAGAATTCAATTGTAATGAGATGCCGGAACAATTGAAAGCATTTTTGAAACTTTATTGGCATACTTAAACTACTACTATATTATATTTTTATAATGACTAATGAACTTTTTTATTGATTGATTGATTTCTTAGATTACGGCGCTTCGGGCGTGCCAGTTGAGCCAATGTCACGTTGTATTCCCATACAACGTGACAGGAGACACACGAGGAAATTTGACAGGTAAAAAAAAGGATAACTATACACAATTATAGAATACATGTAAAAAAGAGATCCAGTTAAAATACAGCCTTGACTTTTTTATTTGTTGAAGTCTAACTAACGATGACAGTGACATTCGATGTGTTATGAGATGAAAACAGATTAAAAATTCAAAAATTGTTAGAAATCGAGTATTGTGATTTTATTGTTTTTTTTTCGCAGCATGGTAGGCAGAGGGAATTAGTATTAGACACTCTATTCTCCATTTTCCGCCGAATTCTAATGGCATTGCGTGTTGAGTGGCGGTGTTCAACGCCGCGTCTTACCTCAATACCGGGGCGAAAAAATGAAAATATTAAATATTTCATTTCACATAAATGGGAATTGAACCCACAATCAGTCAAGTTTACGCCACGCGGTTACTCATATCATTTTTATTTTCATTCCATATAAAAAATGCTAAGGCGTAAGTTGATAAATCAAAAATGCATTCGATCACCTGTTTAATTCTACATAGCGTTAGACTCTTTATCACGTCATGACGTTAGACGCGTGGGTTAGTTCCAACCGTTTTAAATGGAACAAAGGCAACGGAAGCCTTTGTGATGTGAATTTTAAGTTTCTTCAAATCGACCGTCTCGAATAAAAATTAAGATGAATTGGCAACTGCATGTCGTTTCGCTGTCGATGTATTTTGTATTTAGATAAACGTGCAAAGTTAACTGTTTTATATGTTATGGAAATTGCTTACTTTGAAATAAAACTGAAATATTATAATAAATTGTTCATAAGGATTATGTCATTTATAATTTTTGTATTTTCAACGGAGGCCAGTCTTGGCGTGTAACTGTAAACACGACAGGGTGTTGGTTCGATTCACTCTCGAAGCAATTAAATATTTTATATTGTCATATCCTTTTTTTCGCCCTGGTACCAAGAGCAAGCCCGGCATTGAGTTCCACCACTCAACAAGCAATGCCTGAAAAATTCATTGAGAAATGGGTAACGCAGTGTCTTAACACTAGGTTCCCTCTGCCTACCCTGCTGTGTGCGGGATACAGGGTAAAAACAAAAAAAATTAAACGAGATATATTTTCTGTTTCAGGAGCCACTCCATTTTATACGATCCGTTTATTTTATGCGACATTACATGTGGATTGGTGGGATCCGCAATAACATGGAAAAGGAAGGAAGGTAAGTAATAAGTTCCTGAGATGGATTCTAATATACTATTCTTATGTTTAAATCGTCATCTTCTCATCGATATTCTTCTCTCTACAGAACCAAATCCAAAACCACGTTTTCTCGTTCTAGAACCTAACCTAAATAGAACTAACTAGGTTTACATTCGATCTTGCGGAACATTCCGTTCGTATTGAAAATGATGTCATCGATATGATACGAAATTCGATCCACATCAAATATTATTCTTATGTGTTTTTATCGACATTTAAATGTGGATTTTAATAAACAACACTTCGTAATGTTTATAGATATCATTTAAATATTGTATAAATATCCTTTAATTTTTAATATTCAATTTTTTTCAGGAAAAACTAAAAAAATGTATAAAACATTATATATTTTACATTTTATGATATTTATACGAAATAATCCATTAACTTCCACAACTAGAAACTCATAGAAACGCATGTATATAAAGAAAATGAAAAAAAAAAACATTGTAGAAACCAATTCAATTAGCAATTACGATAAAGCGTTACTTGTTATCGGAAAATATCAACGTGCTATATGGCAAATCCTACAGAATATGAATAACAAATATTTTTCTTATAATGTAACAACTAACAATAGTTCGAGGCCAGTCGTGGCGCATCGGTACTTTGGGCATGTGACTGTGGGTTCGATTCCTACTCAAAGAAATTAAATATGAATCAATCAACGCGCAATGAATTCGGCGGAATTGTGAACGGGAAAGTGGGGAACGGAGTGTGTTAACACCAGAGTTTTAGGTTCCCCCTTTAGGGTATAAAGGTTCTTTATGCGTGATATAGCGTGAAATTGGAAAAAAAATTTATGATAAAGAACTCATTATAACACTTATATATAATCATTCAATTAAGATTGTGACGAAGACGTAATTAAGCTGAGAACAACGAAACGTTACCTAATTTAACTGATGCAATATCATAGCGATGTGAATATATGTGTTTAATAAATCTTATTGTTAAAAATAATCTTATTGCAAATGTTATTATATTATGAAAAATGTACATATATTTGCCAGAAGGGCTAAAAGAATCTAAAGAATGGCTTAAAACGGCATGTCAAGAGCGACAACCACCGCAAACACATTCCAAAATACGTCGCTTTGACTGTAAATATATATTAATCCCGTCCCAAATATAATATAATATATTATAGTACAATATATTTGGAACGGGATTAATTAGGCAATCGTCAAATAATAATACCCATATATTAATAATACTACGTAGTGAAGTATTTCCACTTCACCCATATAATGAAGCATTTGGGACGAAGCGTACTAAACTCAGACAATAATGTTCAATAAATAAGCGGAAAACGTGGATAATTTTGAAACTCGTGTACCTACTTGTCGTGTTCTAAATTCGATTTATTAATTTCTGTAAAATATTAATGATATTATTAATAAGGCCTTGAAATAACCATGTGATCATTGTTACATGTGTATGGTTTTAATATAAAATAATTAAAAAAAAAATCAAAATAAATAAAGTTAATTTTCTTTTTCTTGTTAAAGTGTTAAATATAAGCTGTTGTTGTCGTGATTTCTTTTTACTAATATACATCCTATTTTTAATGTACTTGCTACTACTAAGCAAGAATTTCTTTTCTTCTTCCGAGTTCTAAGAAGAAAGAATTTTTGTGTGTAATTTAAGTTAATATTTATTTCTCTCAAGACTTAACCATTTTTCTAATTTTCCTTTATTCTTATACCAAATATCAATATTAAGATTAATATTTAAAATAAAATCCCAAAACTATATCTTAACAACAACAGCGAAATGAGTCTTTTAATTTTGTTATAGTTTATTTTATTGCTATAAAATTTATTTATTTATTTATAATTTATATTTATAAAGCCAGTCGTGGCTCAGGGACACAAAGTGTGACTGTAAAATCGACTGGGTGTGGGTGGGTTATACGTTTTCTAAATAAGTATTTATATTTCCTAAGTGTGGATTAACACTTTAAAAATGTTTAAAAAAGTAAGTTACATTAGTAAAAAAAAATATTGTGTAGTTCTAGCGGGCGAAGCCGCGAGCGGGTCGTTAGTCTTTAATAAAAATTGTATTTTATTATATAATAGTCGTAAGGCATTTATAATAAATGGCCTAAAATTTAAATTTAAAATTACGATATTAAGCTCGCTTTAGCAAACTCCATCAAAACTTGGTAATTGGCAATTCTCACAAAATCCAATATCTTTAATAATATAATAATAAATTTATATCAAGTTTGAGCTAAATGTTGAATTAACTGTGTTTGTATATTTTATAAACCTAAACTCAAGTTGAAATTCGCAAATAGGTATAGGCACTAGGTAAGAATACGGTTTTTGAATAAATTTAAATTTGAGTATTTTTCTTTTTGTTATAAAGGCACAATTTTAATATTTCCTATATTTAAAATATCTTTAGGTATAACTATACCTAATATTTAAATATTTTTTTCTATAATATAATTACAAATTGTTATATATGTTTTTTTCTTTGTTTGTAAATACTGTAAGTTGTAATTTTTTGCTAAATTTCATATCTATAGATTTTGATAAAGCGGCGAATAAAGTTAATAAATTTAAGATTGCGGCCATATTTTGTATGAAATGAACTAGAAATATAAATTTATCATTAATATTATGTATAAAATCCTTATCAATTTTTATTCAGTTTTGTAATGTCCACGGAAAGTACACTATAGGCTTTGATTACTCTGAATTTCATAAAAAATGCAGAAAATACGATGCATTAATGCATAATTATTTTTCTTCTGGTATTTTAATGGCGTTTTTTTGTATTCTAAGGGAACATAGACGTGGATATTTTATATCGATTTCAGCGTAGTAGATACCTCCTCGTGTTCTTGAGACAAGCGATCCTGCCAACAGACGGATAACAAAGTGACCCTATAAAGATTCCGTTTTTTCCTTCAAAATACGAACCCCAACATACTTATTATAAATAAAACCTTACAATAACAATAAAGTTATTATATTAAAAAAAATCACAAATCATAAATTTTCTAAAAAAAAAACTTAAAACGCGACAAGTACCTTTTTCCATTCTGTTATTAAAGCCTACAAAGACTTTTGAACAGAGCGTTAACACTCAAACAAGCATTTTGTCCTTACAATATTGACACAATATATTTAAGATCAATATAAACATTCAACCATACAGATACTTGAAACACAATAAATAGAAACATTAAACTAAAGTAGGTACTTACTTCTATACATCATTATTTGTTATTTCTTGGTTTTCCATATAAAGTATGACATCATAGTAGCACAATGAGATAGCATCATACTATAAACTCTATGGGTCTAATAGATATGTGGGGTTTTTTTAACTTAACGCTGTATCAAGCATGTAGCAGGGTAGGTAAAGGGAAGCTAGTGTTAAAAAACTCCGCTCTCCACTTTACAGCGAATTCAGCGTGTTGAATGGAGAAACTTAATGCCACGCTTTTTCTTGAAACCAGAGCGAAAATATTTAATGTTTCATTTTTTCGTGTGTAGTGGGAATCGAACAAGCAACCGTCGCGTTCACACGTTTGTGCCCCTGCGCTACAACTGGCCTATGATTAACGATTACATTTGAAATTAGGTTCATCCTTCCCGCTCCGGTAAGGAAAACCGCGGTGTTGAGTTCTACTCAACAGTGCCTCCAACTCGTCTTAAAACCAGATTCCCTTTGCTTACCTTCTCACACGAGGGAAGCTGGAAGAAATATTCAAGTATAGTATGTTTTTCAGTACTTGAATATCTTTACGACGTAGCTTGGCGAGAACGCATGACTTAGTGGTCAGAGCGCCTGGTCGGTTTCCAGGAGGCACCGGTTCGAGTCCCGCTACGTTCAAAATTTGTATACGTTTTCTAAATAAGTATTTTTCTTTCCTAAGTGTGGAATAACACTTTAAAAATATTTAAAAACATTTTGCTAATTTACATCGTAATGATTGCGTTTAGCTACGAGTTTATTCTATTATTATTTTACAAACTCACAAATTTATATACCAGATTAGGTGTAAATACAATGGATAAATCGCATTAAGCACTAACAAAATCCAATTGTAAATAAAATAAATAGTATTAAGAGAATCTAATACTAAATGGAAAAAGCGCTGCGTTGAGTTCCGCTATTCAGCTCGCAATGCCTTCAAAATTCGTCGGTAAAGTAGGTAACACCTGTGCTTATTCTGCTATCGGAGAGATACAACTTAAAGTTAAAGAAAATGTTAACAGTGCAACCCATAGATATGTAATATTACATATATCGAAATAATATAGAACTATTCAAAGCCAAAAGGCCAGCCGTGGCGCAGAGGCGCAAAGTGTGACTGTCAACGCGACTGGTTGTGGGTTCGATTCCCACTCAAGGAAATGAAATTTACTTATATTTATTTATATTTCCATTTCTTCGCTCTGGTGTAGAGGCGAAGCGCGGCGTTGACTTACGCCAGTCAACACGCAATGCCTCCAGAACTTGGCGTAAAGTGGGGAACGGAGTGCCTTAACCTGCTGTGTGCGGTATACAGTGTAAAGCTGATTTTATTTATATTTTATTCAAGTTAACAAAGTCACAATAAACTTCGTATTAATATTGGTTGACGTAACAATGTAATTCAATGAATGCGCAGTTATGCAGTCTTAGTCTAGGTATACTATTTATGTAGTAACTTGCGTTACTTAAGTCGAAGATATAACCTGTTCATAACGGCGTGAGATAAAATGTAAACAAATCAAAAAGAGCAAGGTCCACGATTGATGGAGCTTGATAAAGTAGATATATTAAATAAAACATATGTTATTTGATTTTCACGATTATTACACATTTCAAATGAAACTATTTCAACCGGATTAATTGCGTATATTTAAGGTTTTACATGGACATTTTACATTAAAAGTGACGTTTCATCATCAGCCATTTACTCAAAACATGAGTAAGCCTCGACCAAATGAAATAGAAATTAAATCTATACTAATATATATATATATATATATATACGCGGAACAGTTTGTTTGTTTGTTTAAACGCTACGATCTCTGGATCTACTGGTCCGATTTACTTATTTTTTTAGGTTTTGTATGGAAGCTATGTTCTTCAGAATGTTATGTGCTATAGGCTATATTGCATTATGTTGTAAGTCTTAGTAGCCTTAAATAACGAAATAATAATAATGAACGCCATCGAATTGATCGCTTTAAGATAAGTATAAGATTCCCTTTATAGTGTCGAAATAAGCATTTTTGCGGTACAAACGGCCATATCTTTTTCAACAACAAAGTAATCTTATAAAGGTTCCTTTTTCCCTCAAAAGGTGCGGAACCCTATAGAAGAATATTACCTTCCTAAATGTGGAATAATATTTTAAAAATGTAAAAAATATGCTTTGCTATGCTTCACATTCCATAGAGCATTGTTTAAAATTTATTTATTCAGTAAGCTTAGAGATTGCGTAATCTACTTCATTAAGATTGATTAAGTATATAAAATTCCTATATAGGTGTAACTGTCACGTCTTTGTGAGACGTAAGGAATATTCATATCGTATAAATAACAAAATTTTAATGGCGGCGTCGTGGCGCAGTTAGATTAGTTATTTTATTGCACATTTATGTGGGGAGGCCAGTCGTGGTTCACGTGACAATGAGATAAGAACCACGAAATTTTTTTTCGAAAGAATCTAGTGGTAACACGCCGCTCTCCATCTTATGTCCATTTTAAGTCACATTCCGCGTTGATTGATAGAACTTTACGCCATGCTTATATAGAAGAATAAAGAATTTAACTTATAGGAGACATAGACGAAGAAATAAGCTAACGTAAATCACTTCCTAAACAATATATAATAATAACATAGTAAAATTGTGTTTGTATATTATATATTTTTGCAAAAATGTTTATAGTAATGCAATTAACAATAGAACATAAATCTATGATTTTCAAAATAATTGTTTATCTGATTATACTCACGTTTTCGGTATTCGTGGATGGAGTTTTTATAATTTTTAAAATATTATTCCACACTTGGTCATTCAAATTCTCTTTCGCCGTATGGACCAAGATGTCATTTCCTGTGCGAAATGGCGGAAGCGGAGGCTGACTAAAGTCACCAGTTCCGGAAGGGTACCTCTCAAGTTTCTCGCCGATTTTGACGATATGCTATTTTATTGATATGAATTTGAACCCGCGCCTAAGTATCTACATATATTGTTCATTATATATTGAATATACCAACAATAAAACGTTCACACATAAATGGCTAAACAATATAAATTTAAATGAAACTAGCAGTAACGTCATTTTGAGATAAATATAATAACACTGCATTGGCAGCGGTCGAGGTTAAACACTAAAGTATACAATATATCTACAAGTACATATAAATGTATGTATGTATGTAATGAAGTCTTCATGAAAAATTACATTAAATTACATGTTTAAAATAAAGAAATTAGATTTTTATATAATTACAAACTTTCTTTATTATAAGTTATGTTTCAGCACAATCTGACATACTTAGTGGAACAAAATATGATTTTTTTTATATTCTTTTCTTTCTAGAAAAATATTTAGGCTTGTTTGAAAGATTAAAAAATTGATGTAACAGGACTCGAATCCGAGGCTCCCATTTGGTAAACCGTTTCTTCTCATATCCTTCTATTAGGAATCGAAGCTACAACGATTGCTTACATTCAGCCAACTGCACCACGATGGAACTAACATATCATTATCATATACTTAATAAATAAGTGGTAGATCCACGTCAGTCTTAAGAGACTCGTTTTCGTTGATTTTTTAGAAGACCTGCTCACCATTGTTTATCTCTAAGATATGATGTAAATGGATTATCATAATGATAAGCAATTTCCTTTTAGTAATACGTTTTGGCTTCAGCTTGAATTGTAAAAACGCTTAATAAATCGTTGATGAACTATAGATAGGTACATTTGTTAATGGGATCATTTACAGACGATAGTTACAGATTCGATTCGACGGGGTGGGTCCGTGAAATTATTATATTTAGACGTATATATCTAGAAATACGTATAGAAATATGATAATTTTAGCTCAATTAGTCTAGTTAGGCAAAGCGCGGCGTTAAGCTTAGCATTATAGCATGTCATTAAAAAAGTTAATGATCATGATGGTTTACCAATATTTAACTAAAATATTATTGGATAATTTCCAACATGATGTATAACATATAATAATAACATATACATACAACATATAATAATAACAATGTACGTTTTAAATTCATAGATATAAAGCATTTAGTTCAACTGGTTTTAGTAAATACCTATTCAGTCTATTCAAGAGTTGTGGGCAAGTCAATGGCATGAACTTGAGACACCTGAATAGGTGGCTTTCAATAAATCGTCGTGCATAATTTAAGCATCGCATGTTTTTTTTAAGCCCTTCACTCAGTAGAGTAGGCCTAGGGAACCTAGTGTAAAGACACTCCGTTCCCGTTCCATTATGAAAAAATATCCTAAAAAATCTGGAAGCAATCCGTGTTGAGTGGCGGAACTTAACACCGCGCTTTGCCCCAACACTAGTGCGAAAAAACGAAAATAGTAAGCATTTATTTTCCTAGTGGGAAACGAACCCACACCTGGCGCGTCACACTTTGAGCCCGTGCGCCACGACGGACCTCTTTGCATGTTACTTCGACATTACCAAAGACCTTAATGATTTTTTAAGCGTTTATTTAAATTAAAGGTATAAACAAATGATTACGATAAATATTCATTAATTTAATTATATTGCATTGTATGTATGTATGTGTGTATGTATATGTATGTATGTATATGTATGTATGTATGTATGTATGTGTGTATGTACATGTATGTATGTCTTGCAATGTCAGTAGAATGTAAATTATGTTACCAATTTCCATGTTGGTTTTCCTGAGAAATATGGTTAATGAGGAAGCTGTGATTAAATATATGACATAATCTATTAATCGTTACAAGAATTATTAACTTAACTTACTTAACTTAGCTTCACGCTTTATCCCTAGCTGGGTAGTCAGAGAGAACGGAGCGCCAAACGCTACGGTCTCT
>DWAO01004161.1:0-13146 GCA_018230605.1 Heliconius congener
TTTTCAATGTACAGAAACGACTTTTCTACAGATTTATTATAAGTATAGATTTATATATTTTTCATTTCAGTTTGCATTAAACTTTGAAATAATATAAGATTTAAGTAAGGTCTTTCATCGTTACTATACTATATTGCCATAGGCAGCATCCTTATCCAATTAAAACAATAAAACATAAAAATGTTATTAGTATTATATGATTTATTTATTTATTTTATTATTATATGCTAGAGATTTTAGAAATAGGGTTTTTTATTCATAATTTTTAATAAAGAAATAATATATTACAGTATAAACTCTTAATTCAAACACGTAGTCATTTTACATTCTTAGAGTTCTATACCTCAAAAAATTCTAAGAACTTGTAAGATTATTACTTTGAAAATTTATAGGCATATCACAACAAAAATATTATAAACTTATACCTGTACTGTCCAAGCAAGTTAGAAAGATGGAAGCGCATGTGATGCAGAGTAGGCAGAGGAAGCAGAAGAAACGGCTCCTCATTTTTGGCCGATTTCAGTAGGCATTGTGTGTCGAATGGCGGAGCTCAACGCCGCGTTTTACTTCGTCACTAGAATGAGTAAATTAAAAACATTAAATATATATTCTTCAGTGGGAATCGAACCCACAATCTATCGCGTTTACAGTCACAATTTGTGCCCCTGCGTCACAACTGGTCTCTATTAATATGAGGTTAACGATTAAACCCACAATTATCGTGTACACAGCCAGCCTCTATGTGTTACGATGGCGTCTACAGTATATGACTGATATGTAATGTTTTTTTTAATCTGTTCAGAAGAATTTTATGTCTAACGTTATCGACCTTTACATTTGTCTTATTTTTTTGTAAAAATGACATTTAAGTCGTACTTTTATAACTTAAAAGATTTTAGTGTGATTGAAAAGCAACCCTCTTTTTTGGCAGTGTCATAAAGCGGCGATGGTTAAAAGTCAAGGCTGTATTTATAGTTCTACTGTCTTTTGTAACTATATCGATGTTTGAATCCGTTGTATAAAATAATCAATGGTTATAAATGAAATTCAGATATTAAAATAACATTATAATAAATTTGTGAGATGATTTTTAACATTTTTTTAACACTAAATGCTACGGGGAGTCTTACTGTCCAAACAGTAAGACTTTTGGAATACGTTGCCAGGTGAAGTTAGACGGTCTCCATCAGTAAATATTTTTAAGCGCCGGCTTAAAAATGACTATCTAGAACAGTACTTATAAGATGGTCATGTAATATCTACGTATATATGCATTTCCGTATTATTTTAGTATGTATGTATGTATGTATGTATTTGTATGTATGTATGTACTTTTTTGTTTGTTTATTATTATTATTATTTTACTTCGTTAAGACATACTTTTTGCGCCATACTGTATTCTCTTACATGAAGTCCTGCACTTTTAATGGTTGCCTGTAAGAGATCACTAGCATTGATAAGGCCGCCATGGCACATGTTCATTTAAGTACCTACATAAGTACCTATATAAGTACCTTTTTTATGTAAATTGTATATATATATTTATTTCTCTTACATGAAGTCCTGCACTTTTAATGGTTGCCTGTAAGAGATCACTAGCATTGATAAGGCCGCCATGGCACATGTTCATTTAAGTACCTACATATATACCTACATATGTACCTTTTTTATGTAAATTGTATATATATATTTTTTCATGTGCAATAAAGTATTATTATTATTATTTTTAGGGTTATTTAACTCAAAAGGAAAATAAAAGGAACTCTTATAGGCTCATTTTATAGTCCATCTATAAAATATATTTATATCGAGATCGCGTTGAAGCATTAAGCTGATATAAATATCAAATATTCAGGTCTATAATCGCTAAAAGCACAGATAAAAATCAAGCTGCTAGCTAAGCTAAGCTTCTTCATCTTCAAAAGATATGGGCATTTATGAATCGACTTTGCTACATTTTGTATGAAATTTGCCGCGTTTTCAAAATCTATAGGGTACCTGTGGATCGACAGTGATAAAAGTGAGAACTTACAGTACAAATACTGATCTATCATGTTACGATATTCAATCATATCAAGTCACGTTTCTATCGAGCTGCGTCGAAATTTTTATAAGCTTGCTATAATTTATTTATGGTGTTGACGTCTCTGTTGGGAGATTGTTTACAAACTTCCTCTACTACATTAATCCCTAAGAATAATAATTTACTAAAAAAATCCAGTTTTATATGCTTATTTTTTTTAATATTTTAAATATTTTTATCAGTAAAGATAAAAAACCATTCAAGTGCTTGCAACTTGCACTCGACTCGAGGCATCCATACTAATTTCAGGACGGTAGGCTATCGGGAAATACGGCGTAGAACTTATCAAAGTTAACAAACTTAAGTTAGGCTTATGCAAATATTAGTTTATATTGATAAATTTTTATATGAAGTGTATAAATTAAAAATATACTATAAATTTTCACTTTTCGGGCTTTTTTTCTCATTTGTATTGTAAATTTCATAACTGGAGGTACGCGTACCTTATAAGTTTAGATTATGCGGCGAATTTCACCACCAAAATGCAGCAAAATCGATACATAAATGTTCGTATCTTTTGATTTCATTAGCTTAGAAGCTTGACTTTTTTGCTTAAGAGGCTTTTTTTAAATATTTATACCAAAAAGTATAATTATTGAAGAAGTATATTTCTGAAACCAAAAGCAACGGGATATTATGATATTATTATATATTATTACAATAATTTGATATTAACTATAGGTGACCAACTAAAGGCTTAACCCGTTCCTATCGCGGAAGCGATGTGCTATGACGAATGCGCTATTTTCCCCTGCTATCACGTATGCACATTCAACTTTTATTGCTTTTTGTGCGGCAGTTACAAATCGATTTGGCTTAAAGCCAATCGTGTCATTTTAATAGCTTCTCTTTGCCACCGACAGATCATTCACATATTTTTAAAATAATGAATGTTGGTATTGGTGTTTACAATTATCTCAAATTACATAAATCGGCCAAGCAAAAAACATGCTACTTTTTTTTACGTTTTTTACCGCATATTAGGAGAGAAAATATTGTCAAGACACTCTATTATCCACTTTCTGCGTGTATTTCAAATGTGATGAATGGCGAAGCTCATTGCTACCTTTGGTTTCATCAGAGTGACTAAATGAAAATATTTTTTGTTTCATAATAAGATCTTCCATCAATGCTAATTATAGTTTTCGAGATTTACACATTCTCATTCTTAAGAATCTTTCTGCATTTGCATTTTTTGCATCGAACCCACAATCACCATGTTTACAGTCAGATGCATTACGACAACTTTATTTTTTTTTTTCAGTATCCACGGTGTATTCTGCACATAGCAGAGGGAACCTAGTGACAAGGCACTCTGTTGCCTATTAAATCACTCCTGATCCCCACTTTCCGCAGAATACTAGATTGCTTTTCTAGTTGTGGAACCCAATTAGTAATATACTTCATACCTTATATTAGATTTACTTATTATAATGAATAAGAAATAGTCATGGAGTCCATAGAATATAATTTGATGTTTTATATTTCAATACCCAGGAGCAATATGAGCGTGAAAGGAAATGGTTTTAAGGAAGGATACAATAAAGGAATAAAGGAAGCTCGTTTACAATATCATTTCTATTCAGTGATATAATTGGGAAGTGCGCGCTTTCAAATGTAAAGAAAAATACGTAAAAATACGTCTGGTAGATTAAACATAGATTTTTTAACGGCTTTTTATTAATTTGGTAATGAATTAGTTATAGTTTAAATTAAATATAGCAGAAAATTGTTCTAAAAGTAGTATTTTTTTTATTTGGTGTTTCTATTTCAAGTATTAGCTACTAAGTACAAAGGGTCTAGCCCGATAAACGTGGGTAAGATGTACTGGCTTTTAATGAATTATTTTTCATATGAATTTTTATCTGAAATAGTAACACATTTTTTTTGTCTTATAGTAGAGAAGTCAAGGGAGTTACAACGTTGAACTTTATTTTCTCGATATCTATTAAAGATATTTTAATATTTACTACTCAGAAATGTATCATCATAACATATGTAGAGAAGTAGAGGAGAAAATAAGTTTCTCACATATCAGCTATCTCTCTTTTACTGTATATAACCTTATTTTCTAATGTTTTTACGATACATAACTGTGTGGTAATGCACTATGCTTTAAAATGTTTCAGTTTATTTTTCTACCTGAACCCTTTTCTCGAGCCTTTATTGGTAGTATCTTGACATTACGTTACGGGAGATGCGGAACATTTTTATAATCAGGCCCGGACCAGACAAGAGGGGTTCATTAGAAATATAAGCTTAGGGTTTACCGTCTTATTTTACTTTTATAGCTCACAAGCTGCTCTACTTTGTAAAATCGGCGTTTTATTTGATGTTAATCAAATAAAAGAAAAGGTTTTGGTTGTAAAATTATTTGTTAATGTAAACCAGCTTCTATTATTATTACTACGACATAATAAGTTAAATTGAATGTTAGTCGCCTAACGCCACGGCAGCCTCTCAATTTACTTTTAGTTACCTACTGGTAACATATTACTAGTAAAGCGCGGCGTTGAGTTCTGCCAATTCAAAAATTTCAGTGGATAGTGGGGTACGGAAGTAGTCCGATGGCGAAGACAGTGTCTTCGCACTAGGTTCCCTATGTCTACCATCCTGAAGGCGGAATACAGCGTGAATAAAATAAAAATAAAGTATAAAATAAAAAATAAATAAACATATAATAAAAATAAAATTAACCCTTAAGAGCAATAATGAATTCCATAACCCACTAAGAATATAATGAGCGTAAAACACTTTATTTTACTAATTAGTTTGCATTTATGTTAATAAATATATATTAATATTATAGTAGTTATTTGTATACATTTTTGTAAAAAAACTCAAAAAATATATATATGATTTAAACAGCTGACTATACAAGAGGGGATCATAATGTTTTCTTTTTTATAACAAAATAAAATCCAAATACAAACCAATGTTTTTATTTCTGTTAAGTTAAGTACAATATGTTGCACTTAATCTGGCTAATTTTAATAAATTATATATAAAAAAAATATATTGATTTTATTTCTCACAAGTGTAATAAAAAAAGACTTTAAATTCTTAGGGAATTCTTATATATATATATATATATATATATATATATATATATATATATATATATATATTCCCACGCAAAGTATTTTCCCAGCTCCAGTTCTTATAGTGTGATGCGGTATCAAGCAAGAAATGTGCAAACACAGTCAGAATATGCATGTGTGTTAATATTCATGGGCGTGCCACCTGCTCCACGTCGGTGAGACCGCGGCGCGAGTCAAGGTGGAACTACGAGATACTACAGATTATATTTACCAAAATAAGTATTTAATTTATATTATCTTATTTATTGTGTTAATTAGTTACTTAAATCTTGTGATGTTTAATGATTTGAAAAGTATATCGAGTTGGCTACTAATTGAGGCCAGTCGTGGCGCAGGGGCACAAAGTGTGACTATGAGTGTGTAAACACGACTGGTTGTGGTTGTGGGGTTGTGTCAATCCCCACTCGAGGAAATGAAATATTTATTTAAGTTTATATTTCCATTTTTTCGCTCTGGTGTTGAGGCAAAGCGCGGCGTAGAGCTCCGTCACTCAACACGCCTTTAAAATTCGGCGGTAACTGGGGAACGGAGTTTCTTAACACCAGGTTCTCTCCTGTGTGCAGGAAACAGCGTGAAGAGGTTAAGACAGACAGTCTGAGGAATTGCGTGTAAAGTAGCGGAACTCAACGACGTGCTTTTACCTTGGTCTAGTACCAAAGAAATGAAATTATCCATAAAAATTCATTCCCCCCGTGTGAGAATCGAACACACAACCCTCGCGTTAGAGTCACACGCTTGTGCCCCTGCGCCACGAACACTAAAAGGTCCTTTAGTACTTCGTAGCGTAGATTATAGATTTTTATTATAAGGTAACGTAAGGTAAAATAATATTTTAGAATAAACTTAAAACCAAATCCCTTGTAAATCCTAGTGATATAATCGTGGATGAAGTTTTGGACGCAGTACACCACGTACGTATGCATTCGAGATGACTGTGCGGTAGTGAGTTAATTTGAATGTGGAATGCGAATGGCCTGTTTAAACCGTTGTTCACAAACAATAACAATTGTTGTTATTAGACCGACATTTCGGACGATAAAAATGTTAATGCTAACAGCTTATTTCAATAATGTATTTATGGAAATTTGGAATATTATTGTTGACTAGTGATCCGCTCGCGGCTTCGCCCGCTAGATCTACAAAGGCAAAGTCTAGATTAATTTTACTAAAAGTACACTACATTAAAGTTAATGCCTCACAACTGAGAAGAACCGGCGCAAGAAACTCAACGGGATTTTTTTTTATAATAACATATATAATTATCAATTAATTGGTCTGATTGATTATATGTATTTTAGTTTTGTAATAAAAAACATCTAATAATAATAAAATTTTAAAATTAATACGGTAAGAGAGGTATGGGGAGACCTCGGTTGACTTTTGAAAACATAGTATCAAAGATAATGGAGGAAGGTCACGTAAAATAAAAAGAGGACCCCCCAAAGATAATTACTAAGAATGATAATTCTGATAGCATTGAGAATTATATTTATTTGTAGCGGAAATTTATAAAAATCTCCCTACAGAGATGCTAACAACATAAATAAGTTGTAACAAATAAATCTAAATCAAATAAATTTAAATCAGCTTCACGCTGTATCCAGCACACAGCTGGGTAGGCAGAGGGAACCTAGTGTTAAGACACACCGTTCCCCACTTTCCGCCATGTTCTGATGGCATTGCGTGTTGAGTGGCGGAACTCAACGCCGCGCTTTATCTCGCTGGGTTAAAATTTTTATACGTTTTCTTAATATGTATTTTAGTCGTTTCTGGGATTGGCGTAAACAAACGTACAGACAAACATTGTTTTTGGTTCTATTACGTTCTTAAACGTATGTACAAAGAAAGATTCGTTTCAATTTTATTATAAATATAGAATTTATATGTATATATATATGGAGGTACACATATAGTGACACATTTGAATTATTTTGCAAATACATCGTTCTGCGTTTTTTATTTAATAAACATCTTTTTATCCTATAAATAATCTTGGTGTTAACATAAAATATACTTCAGAATATTTCAGCATTTCCTTGCTCCTTTATATTCTTTAATATACAAGGAAAATTGTATCTAAGTGAGATTATGAAAAAATTAAGTATATTTTTTTTTATTTAATTATTTTATTCTCTTTTATGGTCGTACAACGCAAAATACTTATTATACCGTAATAACAATAACATTATACATAATAGCTCTTACAACTTGTGGTAAATTCACCAATTAATTTTAATTTATATTATATAAATTATGATAGATAAAACTATAATTAAACAAAATTAAAAAAAATCTTATCAGCTTCACGCTGTATCCAGCACACACACAGCAGAGTAGGCAGAATGAACTTAGTATTAAGACACTCCGTTCCCCACTTTTCACCGAATTTTGAACGCATTGCGTGCTGAGTGACGGAACTCAACGCCGCGCTTTGCCTCGACACTAGAGCGCACTAAAAAATGCAAATTAAAATTAAATAAATATTTCATTTCTTCGAGTGCGATCGAACCTACAACCAGTCGCGTTTACAGGCAACCTTTGTGCCTCTGCGCCACGACCGGCCTCTTTAACGAAATTTAATAAAGTAATTTAAAGATTATCAAATTTCATGAACCATGTTTTAATTATAATCTTACTACTTCTAGCGCTAACCACTTTTCATATAGTTTATAACTCAATTTTCTATTGAAAGCACTAATTAACCGAAGCTTTTGTGCTGGAGCAATTTGCAGGGAAATATGATGTTGGTTATTACAACTTTGGAAAGCTTCACAATTTTATTTGAAAATACTCGAGCTTTTAAGAATAGGTTCAATCTGAACCGATCACACCCAATGACAAATAATACTATTAAGAATTTTCTATAAAGTTGTTGTCAAATAATTAATTAAATATTTCGAAATGGTTTTTTTTTGGGTTTTACAGTTCAAATGTTGTTTAGTTGTGAATATTCATATTAAGAAAATAGTTTCAATTTATTTAAGTGGTGGGTTTAGATATTTTTAAAGTATAAGTTGTTAAGTTTTTATCTACTATTCTTACAATCGAACGATCGCAACAGACATCGTTTTTGTTCATATTTCTGAATTAATCAAAGGCTAAAATTTTAATTTTAAATATTTCTGTGAGCAGCGAAATTAAAATTGATAAAAAAATATGTTCTCAAAAAATGTGTGTGTTGTTTCTTTTATAAATATATTTTTTATAGAAGAATCTCACGATTTATTAATTCTGTATCACGTTCTGGACATTTATAAATATTGCCCGCTGTATGATGGAACCTAATACGACGACTATCTAACCAAATCGAGGAATAAATTAACTAGCGAGTTTTGAACCTGCAACTCACCTTAGCCTATGGCTAATCTAATCTAATCTAGCTTAACGCTGTATCCCTAGCGGGGTAGTCAGAGAGAACGGAGCGCCAAACGCTACGGTCCCTGCATGCCTCTTTCACCTCGTCCACTGTCATCGAGCACTACATACATGCCCTCTGGGGAGCCCTCATGGTTTTTACGTGTGTTTTCGAAGGTCAACCGGGGAGACCTCGGACCTACCTCTCTTACCGCTCACTTTTGGCAATGGCATTTTTTTGTATACTTAGTCCAAAGAAAACATTTTTCTCAAAATGAAATTCAACATGATCAAAATGAAGAATAATAGTACATTCCAAATACAATTCATTTTCATTCACTCTTTTCACCGCACTTAATATGTAACACCAGAATAATACGTTGTAATGCCCCCGTAGCTCCCACTGCGGGTAATAAATAAGCCAACTTGAGAATAGCCCTCTATTAAGTTAAACGTAAACAAAACTTGCCTAGTTCCTACTCACTTTTTTTAACTTTGATTTATTATTTTTTAGTTAGTGGTGCAGAGCACGCGCGACTGTAAGGCAGGTAGTGGGTTTGATTCTCCCTACAGACATGACAACAACATAAATGAATCGTAACAAGTATAGAATTTCGACGTAGCTTTATGAGAACGTATGGGCATAGTTGGTCAGAGCGCTTGAGCTTCTAAAGAGGCGCAAGCTTATATTTTTATACGTTTTCTTAATAAATAAATATATTGTATTTTTATTTTCTCTGATAACGCCATTCAACACGCAGAGCCTCCGAAATCCGGTGAAAAGTGGGGAACGGAGTGTTTTTTCACTATATTCCATCTGCTTACCCTGCTATGCGCGGGATATTTCGTATACACATAACCGTTATACTTTAACAAATAAGAATAAATTACTGTAACAAATCAAATATATTTTTTATTATCAAAATCGTATTTTGGCGACAGAAAATATCATACTATTTAGATGAATTCATATTGTAAGTACTGAAGAGAGAAAAAATAACGCTAAGAAGTGAAAGAGACCCTAACGATCGAAGTTCTCGGAATGTTAATATGCGGGTAAGTAGGACATTAGTGGTCGTTAGTGTACATTAATATATATTTTGTTTTTATTGTTTGTTGTTTTTGATGTTTCTTCTTTTAGAACAAACGAAAAATAAACTATACTGTATAATATGATAATATGCTCTGTATAGTACATACATTTTATATTAGAGATTAATTTAGTAATCACTTATTAAGTTTGCTTTTTTATTTTTTTGTTTGCACCAGTTATATGGTGGTAAGTCATTCCATAGCCTATTTTCACTCGGATTTTTAAAGATATTGTTCATGCAATGTCTTGAACGAAAGGCAGATCTCAACGCTAATTTTGTTTATGTTTTTTAACGTGTCTACCAGAGCAGGAAAATGAGCAAAATTTAAATATTATTCCCCCGAGTAGGACTCACAACTATTACGTTTGTCAGACACTGTTCCACACATTTTTAATTATTATATATAATCAGCTTTGTTTTCGGAGTCGTAGATGCGCAACGTGACACGATGTTTGTGGGTTCAATCACACTCGGCAAAGTTAAACTTTCCCTTGAAAGTAAACGCTTTCCGCTGAATATTAGAAGCATTACGTATTGAGTGACGGAACTCAACGCCGTGCTTTCCCTCGTTACCAGAACGAGAAAATGTAAATATTATTTAATATTTCTTTTCCCGAATGGGAATTGATCTCGCAACCGTCTTGTTCACAGTCGAACGCTTGTGCTCCTGCACCTCGGCGGCCTCGAATATTCATATAAATAGTTAAAAATCCCGTTTTATATATTTGAATATTATTTTTTTACAACTTTAATTATGACTAATTAAAGTAATATTACATATTTTTTTTTGTATAATAAAAGATTCATCGTTGTATTCGTTTCATTGTTTCTAGTCTAGAAATAATTCATCAGAGGAGTAAATGAAACTGGACTATTTTTGTCTTATTATTCATGCACACGCTTGTTAGAAAAAGGTGTCAGATTATTTTTATAGTAGTTTCCTCTCACAGTCATAAGTAGGTGCACATTGTATGCAGACAGAGTTTTTTTAATTACTTAGTTATTATACGTATGTAAAATATATTTTTTCTATAGTGTTATAGAAATGTGTGTATTTATTTATTGATGAAATTATTTTGTACAAAAAAAAATATCAGCTTCACGCTGTAACCCGTACCGTATGTAGCGGAGTAGGCAGCGGGACTTAGTGTTAGGACACTCCGTTCCTTTGTTGATAGACGAAACCGGGCTGTTGCCTTGGTGCCAGAGTGAAGAAATGAAAATATGAATACATGATAATTGTTGTATAGATTGATTGATTGAATAAAATATAATAATTTTATATGTTATATAGATTAACATGGAAGAGAACTAAGCGCTGTATACCACACACAGCAGAATGATAAGAGGGATGCTAGAGTTGAGAGTGGGGAACTGACTCACTTTCCGCCGAATTCTGGAAACGATGCGTTTCGAGTAAAACAACTCAATGCCGGGCGTTGCCTCGTCACCAGAGCGAAAAATGAAAATATTAAATACTTCAATATTTCGAGTGGCAACTCAACCCACTACCTGTCGCATTTACAGTCACATGTTGTACTCCTGCGCCACGGCTGGCCTCTTAATAAATTAAACGTTCCAAAAAGATATAATAAGCGTTCAACAAGTACACTCCTCGAATACTAACCGAAATTCCTTTCATGATTGAAAAACTTGTTACAATAAACGCCCGGAGTAGTATTCGCGGGCCGTTCCAACAAATTTAGGTGAAGTTATATGTTGAATTGAAAAACGTAAAATGAGCGTGGCAGCCGTGGCAGTATATTAGTCTCTGGGAGTCGTGCGCGAGGCATTTGTTTCCCCCAAGTAATCTCCGAGGACCCGAGGTGCTTCGCTAAACTGATTACGAGTTCAAATTAAGTCGTAAAGTTGCTTGAATTACAGTACTTTAATGTGGGCATTGCTTTTAAGACTGACTTGATGTTATCGTAAAAACTTGCGTTTTATTTACTAATGATAGATGTGAGTAAAGCGTTGGAATGTATAGCAAATGCCGAGGGTTGAGTAGGGGTTGGTTTCAAATTTAACATAAATTGTTAGGCTATGGTGATGTCGAGGATACGAATACGTAATACAAGTTCACTCAAAATCTGTCTAGTGTATGTTGACGTACAGCTAAGTAATAGACATATAAAGAATATTAATGTAACTACAGTTTAGAAATGTCTTCGTGGCGCTTTTTGAATAAGGGGGCGTAGGTTCGATTCCCACTCGGGGTAATTAATTGTTTTCATTTCCTCATTCTGGTAAAAAAAACAAATCGCGGTGTTGAGTTCAACCACTCAACACGTCCATTACGTTTATTCTCTTCTTTCCCAAACAAAATATTTTTTTTTCCCGAAACACCCAAGGGGGGAATGAAGAGAAAGAAGAGAACAGAGTATGCTAATTCCAGGTTCTCTTTAATGTACGCAGGAGATGTGTTAAGTTAAATCAAGTCAAAATATTGTTTAGAATCTCAAAAAAAATATGTAAAGTAACTAAAATACTTTGTTTCGACAAAAAATACATAAACAACTTCATAAGTCTCTGGGTCTTAAAATAAATTGACTTTTAGTACCGATGTAATAAAGATTTTTAATACAACACTATTTCAATTTAGAAAGCCACAACACTATATGTTTTAGAAAAATCTTAAAATTTGCAGCACCGTATCGTATATATATATTCTGGTTTAAATGTGATATATGATAATTATTTTCGCGTCGTGTGCACAGACAGTCCAATCTTGGAATTTCTTTTATTGCTGCTACCAAATCTAAATTGTGTATGACCCAATAATTTTCAATAGAAAGTGACTGAAATGAGATGATTGCAGTTCTTAGAATTTCTCTGTTTAGTTATGGCTTTGTTGTGTGCCAAAAGCGCTCTCTTAATAGCCAAAGCTGAGTTTTAATATGGGAAGGAACGTGTGAAATTTGCTTTATAAGGATTTTTAGAGGCTTATTCTTGGATTGACTTTTAATGTAGTTTGGCATAAAAGCAAATTACTTTTGGTTATACCTACTAAAAGTATGTAAGATATTTTCCATTGTATTTTCGTACCTAAAAAGTAAAAAAGAAACTCTTATACGATCACTTTGTTGTCAATCCATCTGTCAAGATATCTTATTACGAGATCGCGTGGAGATATCAAGGTTATATTAATATCAAATATTCAAGAGGTTGGTCTATTGAGGTATAGAAAAATCAAGCTTTTAAGTCAATGCAATCTAAAGATATGAGCGTTTATTTATCGATTTTGAAAGAAACTAGTATGGTTTTTTTATTTTGCATAGATGTGTTTTTATCGTATTTTCTTGCGTCGAGAGTCGAGTCGAGTTAGTTTAAAGTAATAATAATAATCATAATAATTAGCTTCATGCTGTGCATTCATCACGCACACAGCAGGGTAGGCAGATTGAACCTAGTGTTTAGGCAATCTGTTCTCCACTTTCTGCCGAATTCCGGAGGCATTGTGTGGCAGAACTCAACGCCACGCTTAGCCTCGCCACCAGAGCGAAGAAATGGAAAT
>DWAO01004162.1:0-13145 GCA_018230605.1 Heliconius congener
ACTAGGTTCCCTCTGCCTGCCCTGCTGTGTGCGGGATACAGCGTGAAGCTGATTTTATATTACATAATACTTATTGTCCAAAAAATCGTTCTAAATGTTCACATCACTTTTTGGCGACATATTTCAAGATGAGCTTAATTCATCCATATTAGAGTTCGAGTGCGTACCACGCCTGCTAATTTAAGTGGTACGACAACGTATTCCCCTCTCTTAAACTACAATAAAATGGTTTAAAAATGTACACACGGACTAGCAGATGCGTTGAGAACACTGTAATATATGTCACTAGCAAAAAGTGTAAGGGTGTGAGACCACCAACAGAACTAAAGCGGTAAATCTGTGGTAATCCCCATATCGTATATTATGATTGTCGGACTTAAGCCCATATCGCTAATACCCAACATGTGGCGCGACGTGCTTTATTGATGTGATAGTGGCTGCAGACGAATCGTACAAATCTGTCGTTTGCAAATGTTTAGAGGCCTAATAAATATTATTTGATTTTAGGAGATATCGATAAATCAATCTTGACCTAGTAGGGTAGATCGAGAGCAAAATGTTTAAGTTGAGCTGAGAATGGAGAATCAAAATCTTCACCTATATTATTATTATTTCTAGCTTCAGGCCCTATCCCGAACAAAGAAAAATAAGTATAGGGAACCTACAAAACTAGTGGTGAGACACTTCGTTCTCATTAATACACTTCTGTCCCCCACTTTCCGCCAAATTCTGGAGGCATTGCATATTAATAAGTATATAAGAATTTTGTGAGTTCGATATATAATTAAGATTATGAACATAGATAACTAGACGTCAACGCTACTCATCTAATTAAAGTCATTATTATATTATAGCTAAACCATAAGTTTTTTCGTAAATATAAACTGTGCTTATACGTTTTTTGAAAGAGATGAAGAAAGGACGTAATGCAAGGTCAGTGTAAATGGTAAAATATTAGAACAATTGAATGAAGTGGTATACTTGGGAAGTATGTTAGGTAGAGATGGAAGATTCGAGATGGATGTAGAAAGGCGTATATCTGCCGGTTAACAAGGTTAAAGGAGCCTTAGCTGCATTGACGAGACGGTGAAACGTCAGCACAGCTGCGCGTTTGGCCGTACACAATGCAGTTTTGGTACCGACCCTGTTATACGGCAGCGAAACGTGGGTTAAAGAAGAAGAATGAAAGAAAGATGAATGCTGTGGAGATGCGATCTCTTAGTAGGAAATACGGAGTCATTTCCGTAGTTCCGTAATTTTTACAAGTTGGACAAACAACCATCCTCACAAACTTTCACACTTATAAATTAGTAAGATAAGTGCAACATTGAGTTCTGTCACTCAACACTCAATATCTCGATCCAAGTGGGAAAAACAAGAATATTTGATATTGAGGTACTATAAAAAACATTTTTTTCCCTTTATTCTTATATGAACTTACTATTACTTATTTTCGTATAATTATATTATAATAAGTTAATTCGCTAAAATTTTAAATAATAATTTATTTACACTAGTATACCGTATTTTGTAAATGGTAAATCTCTACCGACTGGTTGAATACGGTTTGTTTTTAACAAGAATTCCCAAGTCAATAAGAGAGTAAACAGTATGGGCCCTATTTAAACACCAAAGATGGGTTACTGGAAGCGTGTAAAATTGAAATGTATGCTAATTTAGAGGTGTACCTAAATTATAAAGTTCAATGGTAAATTATATTCTATATGAACTTAACACAAAAACTAACAATGTTAGAATACATATATTTACTGAAATTAAGCGTCCTTTTGCAATTGATGTCGTAAAGTTTTAGGTATCAAAAAAAAATATCAATAAAAAAATAGTTTTCTTACCAAGGTAACATTAACTTAGTCGTTTTCCATCGTAATCAGAAGTAATAAGCAGGCTGATATAGTTAAAATGTTATTTCATTGCATTGGAAATTAATAATTTATTTAACTTCGACTTTCAAAGAAAATATTACTGTTTTGCATATAGCTAATAATAATAATGAAGAGTATTCCTACAAGCGTAGATCTTAACATTTTAAAATTAGCAATTCCCATACAGGTAAACGTTAATCAAATCAAATGAAACGTTTCGCAACTCCGCGGAACCGCGCCGTATCGCCGGTGATTATTAAAAAAAAAAGCAAATTACTCTGCATCTTGTTTGAACAAACCCTTTCGAAGTTTGCGTTTTGAAATATATGCACCCTCCAGACCGGTGGCATCAATAATAAGTGTAGATTACATGCCCCGTTTGAATGCCCCTGTTGATTTTGAACATAAAAGATATAATCTACCGCGCTGGTGTAAAATAACCGTATTTTTCTTTTGTATTATGATTCGGAAACCACCCTAGCGTACAGACGACCCATTCAGATTTACTCTCGACGTATTTATTTTTTTATAATGGGCACTTACCAAACGTAATTCAATACTTTGATACCATTTGTAACGCTATATCTGTTTATTACTATAATTTTGGTTTTAAATGAGGTAGTAGTGAAGTAAATATTTCAAAATACCATATTTTTAAGAAGCGTGTTGATGGCGTATAAAAACGACTGTATATTAGAGCTGTATTAAAATTATAACACATGTGGCCATGTCTGTAAAAAGGGCCGGACAATATAAGTTGTTGAAAGACCCATATTCAGAGTTTAACACAAGGTCACAGTGGCCATCTGTGCGTAATGGCGGTTTTATCTCCATATTTTACTATAATTAGCAAACATGAGAAAGAGGACAAATAATATTATATCAAAAATAAAAAGAAATATCCATTTAATATCGTCGTCGTAGTAACACAATTTATTTGCATTCATGTTGCTTTGAAATCTTAAGCATGTATATGTAGTAAATTTACTGTGTTACATTAAAATAATGTTATATTATAAATATTTTTTTATGCTATAAATCTTTTGTTTGCTAAAACTAAACCAAACACGCCATAAAAATATCAAAGTGGGGAATAGAGTAGACCTACTGCTAATTTGTCTTTGCTTATTTAATAAAAAAAGGTAAATATCTAAAAAAAACATCATAGGTACTTTTCCCGAAAAGCAGAGTAAATAGACTGAACTTAGTAGTAGAGGTAGTAGTGTAAAGACACTCTGTTCTTCCCTTACCGGATTCGAAACACAATGTATGTAGTGGCGGAACTCAACACCGCAAAATATCTTGTAAATATCTAAGAATAAACACAACAATATCTACTCACAGCACAACATTAAATAGAGATTCCAAAGCACTAGTAAGTGTTTAAATGTATTTACCCAAGAAGCACTTAGTGAATGCAGCGAATGCATGCATACAACGTGTTACCCGATTATTACGTGTGAAGCACTTGCATAGAATTATGGGCATCTTAAAACGGCTAGAGAAATAGCTACCCGTCTGTCTATCGACACTCGCATTTTGAATGGTATGGAAAGAGTTTTTAAATTTTTTTTTTGGTAAAAAAAATATTATATTATATAGGCCAGTCGTGGCGCAGGGGCACGCAGAGTGACTGTAACCGAAGACATTAAATATTTAATAATTTTATTTGTTCGCTCTGGTGTAGATGACGAACAGACAGTATCTTTTAACTTGTCATTAATAAATCTTTGGCTAGATGAAGTTAGCCAATTGCTACTCCTGACTTTAGCTAAACATCAGCTAAAAATCAGAGAATAATAATATGACGACAGTGTAAATAAGAGGATATGTCAAAATAAAATCTGGTTTTATCGTTATTGATTATTATCATTAATGATTTTATTTAGTAGTTTTAAAAACAAGATGAACCTTTACTCAGTTACCCTGCAAACCACTTTCTGATGCGAAGCCACCTTTGATGCGAAGGGGTCATCGATTTTTAGCAGTATTATATTCAACACTACGAAAAACAATTCTTAAAAAAATATTATAATATTTTAATTCTAAATTATAATGACAATACTAAATTAAAAATAACTTCAATAAATTACATCTTTAAACTACATCAAGTAATAATCACAATAATATTGATAATCAATCCACTTCCACACCAAGCACACACAAAACGGAACAGTGAAGTGCTGTATAAGTAATTATTACATAATATTCCCGGAATCACTGTTTGCGATGCTTCCTGTTCATTCCCGGGGGCGTCTTAATGTTTCAATATGTTTACAAGTGCCTGGGAATATCTGAGGCTATGAGATTATCTATGGGTATAATATTCAATTCATTAAATTGAAATTGAGACTGTTGTGGCGAAGTGTCTCATTGTAAACGCGACAGTTGTGGGTGCGATTTTCATTCAAGGCAATGATTATATTTAATTTATTTTATTGCTCCGCTCTTATAAGCGACGGTCAATGCCATTTCTTGAAAACTCGTAGGAAGATCGGGATCAGAGTGCCTTAAAGCTAGATTCTCTATATCTATGAGGGTTAAATATATTCGGATTCGAATATATTCGGTCTTTTCAATTTTTTTTTGTATAGGAAGAAAAATGTTTTTTTTTTATATTTGAACTGTCATATTTCTGGTTGTTTTTAAATACTGTATGAAGTAATATATTTTTCAGTTGTTTTCTATTACACAAATTATATTTAATTTAACTGATTGTAAACGCGACGGTTTTGGGTTCGATTCCCCAACATTGGATCAATTATTTCATTTTCTTACTCTTGTAACAACACAACGGAAGCTCCGCCACTCAACACAACATATCTCAAAAGTTAGACGTTTAGTGGTGAACGCAGTCTCTTTCGATATACAGCGTGATGTAAATAAAAATATTAATTCTGTTATTACAATATAAAAACAGACACTTATTGTGAAACAGGAAACCAATTTCAGGAAAAGGCACTCCAGACTTAACACTGTCCAAAACTGTAAAGGAAGTTGTAAATCAAACAAGTAGTTGAGTGGCTATCGCAAATCGAAACTTGTTCGATAGCGCAAGCACGTGTCAATGAGCCCCTCAACACGTGCTTCTTGCGGCAAAAACTTAAGTGTCTCTCGCACATGCCAAACTAAGAGGTTGATGGTACGAACAAAAAGCGTTTTGTTCAATGTTTTTTTACTTATATTCTTGTATATTCATATAATCAGGTTCACGCTGTATCCTGCATATAGCAGGGTAGGCACAGGGAACCTAGTGTTAAGACACTCTGTTCCCTATTTTCTATATCCGTGTGAGTTTTAGTTATTACATTTTATGTGTTTTGAAATCTGATTATATAATATTTGATTAGGAGAAGTATAAGAAGTGGAAGTTGGACTCGAAATCAAAATAGCTACGTTTAAATTCTTACACAATTTCAAAAAAAATATTTTTTTCCTTTGTGTGGAATAACAAAAAAAATACAATTCAATTATTATGTAATATTTTATTACATAGTAAATCTAATATTATAGAAAACTGATGTGATGTTACCATAAAACAATATTATTCTCGAGTAAGTATAAGCAAAGAATAGAGTAACAAAATTATGCAACGACCAACAAAGCTCAGCCGCCGGACGATGTTAGCTTCTGTTATTCTCGTTAACCAGCCCGTATTACAAACTTGCATTAAGGGTATATCTTCTATTATTATATTATAATTGCTTTAAGGATAAAATTTATAATAAAGTATGTATTATTATAATTAATTCATATTATGTTATTTTGCAGCAAGAATTCTGCTTATAACAGTGTATTGAGAAAGGTTTTATTTATAAATGAATGAATGTAAAAGGGGGCTTCGCTCTTGCACGCTTCGCTCGCCAACCCACATTCGCTTCATTGTAAAAACAAAGTACTTTTCTATTATAATTACTTTTTGGTATTTTAGTATGATAGTGCTTCCACTTACACGATATTCCCGATATCGTACTGCCTATATATGAATATCTTGAATGATGTTCTTATACATATAAATAAAATCACAATAGTTAAATATTTGCGAAAAATGTATAAAATGACCTTAAAAATATACAAACTATGCGTACTTTAATATATAGTCCCGCTGTTCCCACTATTCGATATCACAATTGTATTCAACCCTACAAAGTTGCTTGCATCTACGAATACTTATTAGCAACTGTCATAATTTGTCCTTTGTACACGTTTGTTTGTGCTGTTGACCGTAGCTTGTATTTAACGGTTGGATAAATACGGTTGCTCTTTTAACTATGAATTCTGAGTATGAAATAAGTGAGTTTGATATAAACTTCTTTTAGTGTTTTTATTTTATATTATATAAGGCCAAGTAATAAAAAAAAACAAGAACTAAGAAATAACAAGAAAACAATAAGATTTTTATATTTTATAAAAGATACACCAAAAAATTATAATAGATTTATTGTTCTCAGAATATACAACGTATTTTATTGTATAGAATCGAAAACCGTAAAATTCTATCTTTAATCACAGATACATTTATAAAGAAGCTTAAGTAGCCAGAGGCTATAACTAAAACTTAAACAGTTGTTTCCCAATCTTTTATATACTTTACAATACTAAAAAACATTATAAAATCAATGCCTTGGGATAAAAGGTAACAATATCAAAGAAGGGTTCTTGACGAGAGACTAGCGTTAATCCTAATAAGGATATGTCGTGTCGACACGATTTAAACCTGCACCACATTAATACGGGCCTAAGGCATATTATCTACGAGTACACGTATAAGTATCTCTGTACAGCAAATAACGCTGAAGTATTCTATTATATGAGATCCTTGCCTCAGGCCAAAGAGCGTCCGGTACTAATAAACAAGACAATATTTGATAGTACACCATACTTTTGCGAAATAAAACTGTTTATTATTTTTTTTTTAAATTAGAAATGACTTTACTTTCTTGAACTTATGAGAAATTTTCGTTTTTATGATACTAAATACCATCTCACACAGCAGCACAGCGTTTACCTGTAATTGTTTGTGATTCCGACCCTTATTCGCGGGAATTGATTATTTTATTTCGAATTTGAGCGCAAAATTGAAAACAGAGTGTCTTGACACTTAATATTCCCTGCCTGTCCTGTTATATGGAAATAAAAACGTGAAGCTATCTATTTTTTTGTAATAGAATATAGAACTCCGTTAGGAAATGCTAACATCCAATATAGGGAGGCACTCTTCGTTCCGTAGTCCTGTGTGAGATATCGGCATGTCGTATTAGAGGTTTTTAGCCGCTTTGTAGTGCAAACTCGTTTAATCAACCATGGCTCTGGTCTAAAATGTTATTAAATACCGACAGGATGTGCCGTGCTAGATAATTTTGGGCATGTATGTAACCGGAATATTTGTTGCAATAATGAAATAGCATATAAAATACCGTAACTGTTTATAATATTTATTAATTTTACAACTAAACCTTAATTTATTTTTATTAGCACTCGGATTATAAATATTTATATAGTAAAGTATAGTTTTTTTTGTGGCGTCACGCTGTATTTCGCAAATAGTAAGATAGTTTGAGGGAACCTGGGAACCTAGTGTAAAGACACTCCGTTCCCTTTATGAAAGTATAATAGTTAAAAAAAATTAGAATTTTAATAGCTAGTAGTTTTCTATTGATTTGTTATTTATCTGTAGATTGTAACACATAAAATGAGTTAATATTTCGGTCTTTAAAAAGTCTAAAACACAAAAAAGTTGTAAGTTATTTAGTTTTTTGTGTAGAGAAGACATATAAAGTCTCATGTTGAAACTTTATCCCGTTATTATTTTGCCGCCGTCGTCTGACAGTTCCAGCACCAGATTTTGTCTTAAATAAACAGGGACATCTGTATAGTCTATACACTCCGTGTGGGAATCGAACACGTGATCAGCAGTGTGGTGAACAATGACATTAACATCGACATTTTTATATTTAGCTATTTAAATGTAATATAATATTGAACCATTTCAAAGAGCGCATAATAGAATCATTGTCTATGAAGTCATATAAATCAAGTAAGATCGATATGAATTAAAAAATAATAATATTTAGCAATAAGGCTAACTTTTTACATGTTTTCTCTAAAAAAAATCTAAAAAACAATACTGTTATAGTACAATTGCTATTCACTCAATATTTTTTAGTTACAATCAGCTTACACTTAAAGAGATGATATTCAGTTTGGTAAGCTTAGACCGAGCTCGACGTATAATGTCTAATAATTCTTTTTAATTCAATGAGAAATGGAAAATGGTTCTGGCTGTCTGACAAACATACAAACAGTATATTATTATGTATGAATTTATTACCCATCGAAGAAATATTCATTACTAAAACAAAATAAAAATTTCATTAAATATTTCATATATCCATATAATATGTATAATTTTAATAATTGAAAAATATTGTATAAAAGGCATATTTAATATTATTTTCTGTAAGCAAATTCCGGAGCGTCTCATAAGAATCACAATAGAAACTCTTCATTTTAAATTGAAGTACATACGAATATCATATTATAGTGTATATGTGACGGAGCAATAATAATCATATGCGTACATTGTAAAGGCGGTGTGCCAATGAGATCTGGATATATCGCTCAAAATTTAGATTTTATTCATATTATCATTTCTTTATTTCTATTTATTGTAAACTATTATACATTTTTGAAGACGTCATCATGGCAAACTTGGAAAGTGTATGATTGTATTCATAAAAATTGTGGGTTTGCGTGCTACTCTCTTTTTTAATCTTTTAATATTTTTTCGGCTCTGAATGGACAAAACGGCCCACTTTAGATACTCAATGGCCATTAATCTACAACGAGAGAATTCTTTACATAAGAAATATTTCTTTAAAAAAGGAAGAAAAACAACTATATATTACAAAATACAAGTAAAGATGTTTTTATTTTTAAGTTTCTCTTCAATTTTCAAAGTAGACTAAAGAAATTTTACTACGACTTTCTCGCCTCACAGTTACGAATTATTTATATGACATAAAAAAAATATATTCTAAAAAATATTAGTATATTTTTTCAATACAAAATGATCTTGACAAAATACATTACAATTACAGCATCCACTGGAGTCCTAGCTTAGCTAAGGTTGGAGCAATATCAAAGGATTGTGAGGATTGCTTTGTGCCTCTGGAATTACTCAAATTCAGTATTCCCAATAAACTTTCCCGAACACGACTTTACAATTATGTATCCCTTTTAAGTTGATGGGTGAAATAATCTCCAATTGTCTCGCATCACGTTTGAATATATTTTATTACAGCTAATAAAAAAAAAGCATATAAAATGTTGAAAAATTTAACGACGATCGAACGAACAGAAAATGGAATTAAATTTTATTTAATATTGTTTTTACAATTTTACATGTTTTTATGTTGCATTCTTTCCCTCCAATGACATAAAATTTTCCAGTACAAAAAAAATCTTAACATAAACACACAATTAACTTACTTAATTTCATTTGAAGTCTTAATTCACATATATTATCTTTAGATAGAATGTCATAATTATGTACAAAATTTATAGCACAATTTACTCTAAATTAAGAATAAAATACAGTATAAGGTCAATTTTCTCTACGTTTCCTTTTTATGTCTCTAAATATTTTCAGAAATATTTTTAGTCCCATAATGAACTGAAAACAAAATCAGAATAATGTTTATAAAATTAATAATTTATTCTTTTAAGTGTGATGTGCTCAATATTTTCTTTATAATTTACATAAAATTGGTATTAAATTTAAATCAAAATTTTATTTGTACATAGAATAAAAAAGAAATTCTAACAATAAGTTGCACCCAGAAAATTTTGTCGAGAATCTGCGTATTTTTCTCCTACCTCATATCCTATTCATTAGATTTCATTTGTCAGCGCTTGCTGCTTTGATGAATTATTCAGAACAATTTGTTGATACCGATTTATCTTATAACTATGCCTTTCGTCCGGGACTATTCGAAAGCCTTAACACAAATCGATTTGAATGTTTGTTTTTACGAGTAGGTATATAAAAGGAATAAACAATTCAAAGATACACTTTTAGAGTAAAATTTTAATCTCATTTTGTTTCGAATGAATTTCAAATACCTATAAATTGTTCATTATTATTCTTTTGAAATACTTATAAATTTTCACTTTTCAGACTTTATTCTTTATTTGTACCTATTGTAAGTTCTCACTTTATCCCAAATTTCATAACTATAATGCACGACAGACAGACGGACAAAAAAGTGAACCTATAATGTTCCGCTTTTGTGTGAGTACGTACAGAGCCAAAAAAAGAAGTTCTAAGGTATATCAACAAAAGTTAAAGAAAAACGAAATTAGTTTTTATTTTGTCATTTTACAATCGAGTTAGGCCCCTGTGTTTTATTCACGAACTCTCCTGAACTGTGGAATGCATATTTTAATTATATTTTTAAAATTAAAAAAAAAAAAAAATTCACTCAGCATGAGAATTTCAACACGTAAAGTAGCGTACAAAACGCATTTAAATGGAATTACAATTAACAAAATAGCATGTGTGTTAATAATTTACAATTTTTCTAACCACCTCAATCTTTTACTTTACCTTAAACAAAAGTCCTACGAAAAAAAATAGTAAAAAAGAACTTTTGATCCCAATCAGAAATATTCTGCCACAAAACAACTAGGATATTCTTTGTGGCTTTGTAGAGCAACCCAAGGGTTTATTTCGTAACATTTCAATAATCATTTTAAAAATCCTTCATCATTCGCCCTCCTTCATTCTCATCTCAGATCTTCATGTAATAACAAAAATAAATCTTTTTTGTATATATTTTTTGTATCCTTTATAACATTTTATTATATATATATATAAAGTAAAAGATGTTGAAAATTTTATTCATATTTTCAATGTTCAATATTTATATATTTACCGAATACACATTTACTAATAAGATTATCAAATTTACAAACAAAATTAAACCTGCACTTAGATGCGTTTTAAATATAATAAATATCTTGCCATATCCATATATATATATACTCGTATATATATATGACAGTTATTTGGATTTTTATACTTAATAATATATTTTGTACGCCATACAAAATATTATTCAGCATACGACTGTACCATTATGTTTACTTATAAAAGTAAAAGTCATAAATATTCTCATCACATAATGTACGTAAAAACATCAGATATAGGCAGTACGAGCTTTCGTATATGAAAACGTAAATTGAACTCAATAACATATCAAAGGACTCGTCAGGGATCGGTGAGCCAACACGTTTCGGCCTATCCCACTTTATCCCTAGCTTTCATAGATAAAATATTTTTGAAACTGGTACACTATTTGTTCTTCTTTTTCAATACATATATTCAAATATTTTCAGAATTTAAGTTAAAATGAATATATAAACACAACATTTTTACTGTAATTATTAAATCTTCTGCAGAGCAAAAGTTTTAAAAACTAAGCTGTTCAAGTTTTTCAAAGTATTATGTAATAATTGAGAAAACGAAAGAACTGCTTACGTTACAGCAAACGAAATAAAAAAATATATAAACTCAATCTGAAACAACATAAAATAAATAAAAGTTAATTTTAGTTTCGCTTTCCATTTACTGTTTGAACGACGGCATATTTCATACGCTATTATATTTCGGCTAAAACGATTATAACAATAATAATAGGCCTGACGAATAATTAACGAAAGTAACGAAAATTCCAATTCCATTGCAATAAATTGAATAAATAATCCCGGAATAATTAAACATAACTCCGTATTTAACCGGTCTTCGGTATTTAACTGGTCAATTATATAAATACGAATCGGAACGTCATAAAATTGGGCGCGCCAATAATGAACAGACGGCGCAGTAAACTATGTCGCCGTTAATATCGGGTGCGGACGTATTGGGCATTTAGCGCTTTGCCCGTTTCCGCCTGTACCGAATATCGTTATAGCTATAGTGTAGAGTCTACAAAATTGGTTTTATATAAATTTTGTTTTATAGTTTCTCGTTGTTATGTATTTGGCAGATGCAGAATGAAGCAGTATGGCAGAACCAGCCCGGCAGAGAATATCTAGTGTCCTGAAGATGCTGCGTTTTTCTTAATTTAAGATAAAATGTATGTAAATTGGTCTAACTCAACGCTAAGTTTAGCGTCCTAATAGAACACAGCAATAGAATTAATGTGATATTTATGTGAAATATAGTAATGGTTTTGCTAATTACTGTCATTTTCTTATGAATATTTTATGGATAAATTCTATAGTATATAAAACGTTTACATAGTTGATTGTACAAGCGGATTAAAAAATATTAACACAGCTTTTGCATGGCTTAAGCTTGTTTGGTTTAATATGTATGTATGTTAGTTATATGTCGATATAAATTGATATGTTTTTTATTTTTGCTCAAATCCTATTCTATTCCTTTCACCACCTACTTTTTAAAACTAGATATATAAAATATGTATGCTAAATAAGTTTATTCCTTTATCGTTTAAGTTTTTTGGAACATATAAGTGTATTTAAGTTAAAGGTAAAAATCATTTCTTAAATATTTGGATCTCTTATTAATATAAATAATAATTAATATATATAAGATTCGAAATTAAATGTTTATTTCTTTGTTGGAAAGAATTTATCATTTCAATATTTAAAATGATTACTGGTATGTTAGTAAATTTTCGTTTATACAAGCTACAAAAACCTTATTTTGTGGATTTAATAGACACACGTCTTTTCAGCATTATTTGAACCTAAAACCATTGCATATCATCATATGTCACTGTCCAACGATAGCGACAATGTGACATTTACAGGCAAGGCAATATACCAAAATATCTGAAATTATCGACGATATTGAAGTCCGAATACGGCATGAATATGTGTAATAATTATGGTGCTGGAGCAGCAGAACTGAGAATTATGCAAATACATAATCTAAATGTAAGGGAAATCACTATCCATTTACGTGTTTTATGTAAAACAGATTCTTAAAAATATGTAAATCCATCGATTCAATAAGTCAAGAACTTATAACTTAAGTATAATTCAATTATTGTATTTCTTGACGGTAACGATGGTTGTGGATACGAACTAAACTCGAAGGGATACATTGTTTTAATTAATGACTAAATATAGCCTTAAGTTTGGCCACTCAACTTGTAGTCTTGTAGTAGTCACGTTTGTGCCGTGTGATCCCGGCCTAGAATAGGATCACCCTGGTACTGGTGGTGTCGTAAG
>DWAO01004163.1:0-13144 GCA_018230605.1 Heliconius congener
TAAGTAAATATTTCATCTCCTCGAGTGGGGATCGAACCCACAACTAGTCGGTTTTGCAGTCACACATCGTGCTGCTGCGCCACGATTGGCCTCGTTGTTTTATACGTTTCCTAAAAAATATGTTTCTGTCTTTAGTGTGGAATTACACTTTTTCCAATAGTGCAACAAAAAAGTCATGGGTTAACCAAATAAAATTAATCAAACACAAACAAAAAACTAGGTACATGAAAAACAATCCAATGAAAATAATAAGGCACATACATGTCACATGTCTCGATTACAAAGTGTATAGATTTCAGCATGAAACTTTATATAGGTACGTATATTTTTGACAATATTCAAACTAACTATAAGGTTTCAACTATCAAATGAATGAAGGTTATTTTTTTGGTAAAGGTTGGTTTTTTATGTGTAGTTCACGTATAAAGCAGAGTAAGTAGAGGGAACCTAATGTAAGATTCCTTTCTCTATTCGAGTTGCGTTGCGCAACATGGCGGGGGCACCAATTTTCAAGACGTTGCGTGTTGAGTGTCGGAACTCAAATGAAGATTAGTGAATTTTTTGCAATCAGACATTCTGATAACAAAAATTGACATAGCACTAAAATTTTAAGTTAAGGTTTTAGATTCGTTTAATAACATAAATTTAGTTTTTATTTCACTTTAATAATTACAATATATAATAAAATGTTGTACTTATGTTCATTTACATAAACCATACTCAACTACCGTCTAAGAATAACATAGTGGCCTCCAAATAACAAGTGAGAGCTTCAGTTACCCGTTTCGTGGGGAAAAGAAAATCTTTTTATATTACGAAGATAGGAAACTTGAGAAAGGAGCTTACGAGCTTTTAAGGCGAGAAGTCTCAGAAGATTTCACGCGGACGATGTCTTTGTAATTTTATAGTAACATGATAAGATAAGGGTTTTCTGATAAGGTAGGAGAGAAATGTTTGACGTGGTTTTGCTTTTTTTGCAGCTTGACGTTTTGAAGGCCTGTAGTGACGCAGGGGCAAAAGCATGGGACTGTAAACATGATTATATTTATATATTATTTTGATTTCCTCGCTCTGGTAACCAACAGAATTCGGCCGAAAGTGCAGAATTTAAGTGTCACAATTTGAACAAAGTATCTTCACACTAGGGAACCTGGGAAAGGTTCCCTCTACTGCCTTGTTATGTACGAAATGTACATAACAAAAAGGGAACGTGGAGTCATGGAGGAATGTCAGATAGACAGAGGGAACATTGTGTTAAAACAGATTTTTCCCATTTTCCACCAAATTTTCTGGACATTGTGTGTTGAGTTGTAATTGAAAATTGAAAATAGAATAAGCATCTTCATTTTCTTGATTGTGGATCGAACCCACAACCACAACAGTCACCGCCACGTCCGTCTTTTTTGCTTTTTCTGGTGAACAATATTTGTCGGCGTGAGCATCAATCTCTACTTGACGCATTAACAAATACAATAGTAATTTGTAGATATAATAATATTGAGGCCATCGTGGCGCAGAGGTACAGTATCTGGTTATGGGTTTGATTTTTTCTTGGCGGAATGAATTATTTTCATTTTCCTAGTGCGAACAGGTAAAGATCTGGCTCATCAGTAGGTTTTTCCTCCTAACCTGATATACGTGGTGCACGGGACAAAGCGTAAAACTATTCAAAAATAAACAATTTTTAAAATTTATTTTAGGCTGAATGGTTTGAATATAATGCTGGTCAGCTGTCGTTTCAAAAAACTTTTAAACGTATTTTGTCCTAAAAACCCTATTTCTTTTATAAGGCAAGTATTTGGTACTATTGCCTAAATCAACTTCAGTATCTATTAAAAAAGCTATTTTATTGTCTAAACAGTATGACTACAATAAGTAAAATATTAAAATAAAATTAGTTTCTCGAATTTGGGAGGAAAGTGGAGAACATGTTGATATTACGTGCTCTGTGCGTACCATGTTATATGAGAGGCGAAGCGAAATTAATTAAGAAGCGAAGAAGCGAAGATTAATAAAATGTTTCCCTCTTTTCATCAACCATAAAGACTTTGAGTGGAGATGGAGAGACGGAGTATGTTACTGGAGGGGGTAAATCAATATTTTGATCCTCTAAGAACGGAAATCGAATCAGACGCTGTTTCACTGCGCCGCGATGGCAAAATCATATATGAATATTTTTTCATAATAAAAATTGAGTTTGCTCTCGTCTCGCGTCCGGTTCACTTAAAGGCGTCGACTATTTCAGTTTACCTGCGCGACTGCGCATTAGGCACTTCAAATTCAGAAAATCGTTAAAAACCCATTCAACCTTATTTAGAAATAGCACCCGAATAAAATATTTAATACATATATTGTACTTACTATTGTAAAATATGCTATTTGTGCTCTTAGGCGTTTGGTGCATATATTTCTATATAATATAAAAACACATTATATGTTTGATGGTTGTATAGACAGTAAACTCTTACCTTTGATTGCTATTAATTAATAAGAAAGTAAATAAAAACCCCAAATTGCTCTCTAGGATTTCATTTACATAATAAATGTATATATATTTTTTTATGTTTACGTCAAAGATTTCATACATTTTATACACATTTCAATAGGTTTTATTTATAATTCAGCTCCAAAATTAAAATAAAAAAAAAACCTTTCTCCTTAAAAAGTTTTTTAAGGAGAAAGTTTATTTCTTTGTAAAGTTTCGCCTACGAAGACACAATGTCTCTAAAATTTTCATAAAACGGAGAGTGGAATAAGCTATCACTATATTCTCTCTATTCAACCTAACCCCCTCAAATAGAACAAAAACAATCTATGTCGACCACCCGGTCATCCAAGTATCATACATTGGTATACACCGTTTTGTTACGCCTCTGACATCGCGTGCGCGTGTTTCTCAACGCTGCAGTACATCGGTCATTACGGTTTTCGTCATATATTCAAAATACTAGAAATCAAGGATACATCTACAATTAAATTACTTACACTGGCAACACATTTAAAATATATAATGCTTTGTAATTGCATAGAAGTCATTACGATATATCGATAGTAAAATTGATAGTAGCTACACACTGCATCCCGCATATAGCATGTTAGGAACCCAATATTACGATTGGCATTAGGTTCCCTGTCATACCAAAACTCCGTTTTCGATAAATCGTACAATTTTTGAGATGAACCCATAACCGTCGCGTTTACAGTCAGCTAATAGTGCTTAGTAATTGCTTAATATTACACTAGACGGACGGATTTGATGATAATATAGGTGATATTAAATATGTAATATTTTTTAACAATTTTAAACTATTACTCTACATTTAGGAAAGAAAAATACTTATTAGAAAACTTTAACGTAGCGGAGTTTGAACTCGCGCCTTATGGTGTATGGCTTAGTTGTCAAAGCGTTTGGTTTGATTCGTTCACATAATATTTTCATTTTGTCACTCTGGTCTAGGAAAAGCGCGGCGTCTCCACTTAAGCAAGACGAAACCTAGTTTAAATTTGCCTCTTGGTCCATTTAAATGGTCTTGTCACAAGGCTGTTTCACCTGAAGGGTAGAGAGGCTGGTAATATCTAGTTTATTATGTAAGTTATTTGAAGCTGTCGTTATTACTTATTATATATTAACATTATTTCTCACAGTCATAAACACACAATGCCATTTAACAATAAAGTCGGAATGCCTCACCAAAGATTTTATAAGCATTAAAATCCATCATAATTACAGGTTGCGCTTCTCGGAGAGTCCTTTGGCAATAAATAAAGTGATTATGTCATATTTTACATATTGCACCTCTCTCTTATTTAGTAAGGTGAGTGGAGAGAATGTTGCGTTTTTTAAAATATAATATTAACACTTTAGGCACTAGATCTATTTGACCCTTTTTCACTTATTTTTAAGAGAACATTGTGTTGTTGTGGTCAGTCAGTCACAAGAGTGCGGCTCACAAGAATTATTTAGGTTAGAGAGATTTTTATTTTGTCACTCTGGTAACAATTCAAGACGCGACGTTGAGTTCCGCCACTTAACACGAACGATTCGTCGAGAAGTGGGGAACTGAAATGTATTAATAGGAACGGAGTGTCATAGCCCTTCAGTCTTCCAGTTTTCAATGTGCACGTAAAGATAAATGGTAGAGTTTCATGTCAATTTGACATATGCGTAAAAGGTACTCTACCGTTAAAAACGCCCGGAGCCAAATCTGTCGTTAGTACGTAATACTTTTATAGAGTGTTATTAAATGTAAATTTTCGAAAGTCACATAATTAATTATGTAAGAGTCTACATGTTTTTTTTCTCAAAAATCTAATCTGTAGTATTCTGAATTTGTTTGTTTGAACACGCTTATCTCAGGAACTACTGGATCAAATAAAAAACCTTTATACTGGATAGTAGACTATACAGAATTAAAACACGTTAAACATTTCGACATAGCCCATTATACCTGTGATCGTAGTTACGTAGGATACTGAAAATATGTTATAAAGAGTTCGTCTTTAAATAATATTATGATAAATTTATTTGTTATAAGGATTTTTAATTATTGAACCGTATTTTAGAGTATACAATAAATAAAAAAATTGCTGTCGGATCGCTTATGATTTCTGGAGAATGATTTATATTAGGTTCCTCGCTCGCGGGCAATAGATTGTCATTATACTAGGTTACCTTTGCCTACCCTGTTAAATAGCATGAACCTATAAAATATAAAAAAAATCCTTATAAAAGTTACTTTACTTTATTGTTTGTTGCAGACTTAAATGAGGAAATTTTTCTTTACAAGTTGGCCTTTGATCTTATACCTTATCACAAAGGATCCATCTTCTCTTTAATAACTGGAATTTTCTTATTTTATCTCATCTTAAGCTCTTGTTATACATTATATTAAATTACAATTTGTAATACATATTGCAGGATGAACCAACAAATCGAAATGGACAGAATCCAGCTTTATTAATTATTTAATTATCTTAAAATTAGGTTTCCTCAACGTATCCTGTTACATGCGGAGATTCAAAAGAAGTAGAAGTAAGTAAGTAAGGGGAAAATGAAACATTAAAAAAAATCTATTAGTGTTTATTTGACTTAGCAGTGTATTCAAAACTGTAGTGTCAATTGAGCATATATAATTTTATACAAATTATATATTGTGGTTGACAGACCTCGTTAGAGGCGTATCTAATGTACAAAATATTTGGATTTGAACTAGTGTAAGAGTTATACAAGACATGACAGTCACCTACGACTGAACTTTACGTGTAACTTGCAAGAGATACATGTAATTGTATTATCAAAATTCCTTTTTTATTTTTTTTATGTACTTACAAATCACAATCGAATCCAGCCAATAAATGATAGGCATCACATGTTTCATCTAAACAAATGACGCAGTGGTATAGCGTCTGACTATAAATGTGATGGATGTGGTTACGATTCCTCGCTCTGGCAAGGAGATGAAAAGCGTACTTGAGTTCCGCTACTCAACACGCAATGCCTCGAAGATTGAGTATAGTGGGAAACGGTATATCTTATCACTGGTTTCTCCTGCCTACCCTGTGATGCGGGATACAGCGTGAAACTGAAAACAGGAAAAATCTTTATCACCAGTACACAAATACATCAAAATTTATTTGATTACCACGTACTACAATTGATTTAGTCCATTCTCTTAACGACCCGCTGATGATAGCGCGGTGCGTTGCGTCACTTTATTGCTGAACCTTGTATAGAATATTTGTTAAGTATTACGTATACTTACATTTGTGCATACGTTTATATGTTTGTTTGTTGATGACATAAATAGGGAACTACAAAATTTTACATCATTTGATTTTAGTATTGTTGCCTAACTGTTATAATGTATTGGCCTGGCCGTAAACTCATTTGTTGTGGATTCAATTTCAATTAGAAAGAACGAGAATATTTAAATGTCTGTCTGTTTAACTTTTTATCGAAAAGAAGGAGGTTCTATTTTCGTTTTCTATATATTTTTTTATGTTTGTCCATTCATTTCTTCGTCGTTTGTGAACTGATTAAGAAAAATACTAGACCTGTGTACCAATCTTCTAGTCTACGGTCGACAAATAACAGGAAAAAGCGTACGGAAAGTACGCTTATTGGTCTCATTACTAATAAGTCGGTACTCCAGAAATTATTTAAATAGTAAATAAGCAATCAACAGTTCAATAATATCATACAGGTATATTTTTGAACTCGATTCCATTTATTTTTGATAATTATCACACTTCACTTTGACATAAAGAGCGCCGTTCAGTTTCGCCATTCAACACACAATGTCTCGAAGTAGAGAACAATGCTGTGTTTAATGTAGTATATGTATATGCAGGAAACTAGCAAAAATATATTATATTATTTGAATGTTCTGTGCGTTTGTGTAATTGCGGCGAATCATAAAAATTTGCTTTTTATTTAAAAATTTAAATTAATAATGTTGAGTACCATTTATAAGTAAATTATTATAATATTATTATTTATTTTTAGGCGTCGTGATTCCTTAGAGAAAATTAATTATTTTCATTTCCTTCAGAGGGAACCTGGGAATCTAGAGTTATTATAATACACTCAATGTTGGCAATACATCAATATATTTCCGTTTCCTACTTTCCGACGAACTATGGAGGCATTGCGTGTTGAGTGGCAGAACATAACGCGGCATTTTGCCTTGTAACGAGAGCGAAGAAATTAAAATATTAATTATTTCTTTTCCTCAAGTGGGAATCAAACCTACAACCTGTCGCCATTAGCATATGTATGTTGAGATTTTTTTTAAGGGGGGCCTGGACTTTTTCTTTGAAGAGATATTATGTTCGTGTAAGCGTTATTTTTTAATTTTTCGGGGCAAATTTTTTTGTTACTAAAATTTCTAGGGTGGGCACCAGACTATTCTAGGGTGAGTACTACCCAGATCCGGACCATCCGGCCCCCACTTCCTAGCACCATACCTGTCGTGCTTACAGTCGACAACAACATCTTAATTTACAGGCGGTTATCGAATAAATATTAAACAAAATCTGTTTTATGGTAAAGAGACATTTAATAAATATACAGGTCAATATCTATAATTATAAACGCGTTTGTAAATTATTAATATATTACTAGAAAGTCCGTCACTAGCACTCAGTCAGTAATCCCTTGTGTTAAATTTTAATTAACGTACCTTTAACTTTGATCCTTGGATAAAATTATCTTGGGAATCAAACTAAGGAAGTCTTATTTTCCCACGACAATAGTACCATAACTTTGAGCGTGGATCGAACTCATAACAGTCAGCTGACTGTGTCTGATGGCCTCAGTTTTATATTTTCTTTAAGCTTCTCGCTTTACCATGCCTGAATGCGGGATAGGCCTCCAGAATTTTGTGTCAAGACAATCTTTCTCCGCTTTTAGTTCGCTGTAAGTCTTGCCAGAGAAAGACAATGAACAAAATTTATTATAGTCACATATAGAGTGATATAGAGATCAGTAGGATCTCTACTGGCCTCTGCTCTATACGTAACTCTTTGAAATAAACGTACTTAGGGGTGTGGTCGGAAGGTGGTCGGAAGCTACCAGCATCTTGTAACGTTGTGTTACAGAAGTCGCTTGAAGCATTGTAAATGCTAAGTTATTTAAATTTCATCAAAAGAGAAAATTGTATGTAAATACAATTGCTCCATATGTCTGTTACAGAAATTTTGAAATGGATTTAAGAAAGCGTCTGACTGTTAACGTCAACGCTCCTAAAGACGTGCTGCTGGCCTTTAAGCTGAAGATAGACGCGCTTTTTGAAAGTACTCATGTCGTCGACATGGAAACTACGGTAGGTAGACCATTGCACAGTTGCGTGGCACGTGGGAGGAAGTTCCTATAGAAACGCACAGTAGTGGAGTGTCACATATCCAACTTTTAGTATTTTTGACCATTTGGATTAAGACAAGGCCGTAGCTAAAAAATTGTAATTCATAATATATTTTAGATAGGAATTCCATGTGAAAGTACGTAGCAACATTCAAACCGGCGTACTACTAGCTTCCTGTTAATGTAACTACCCTGGATACCCTGCAGCTTTCCGCATAGCAATATAGGCACAAATAATCTAGTGTAAAAACGCTCCGTCCAAAATTCGACCGTTTTGAATGTTGAAACTCAACTGCACGCGTTGTCTTTTGGCGAGAGCAAGGAATCCCTCAAATGGGAAACGAACTCATAACCATTACAACCAGACTGTCGCTGCTATGTGAAGTGCGTTATACGATAAGCCAAAAAAAGATTAACCATTTCCCTTTCATTCTTAGCGTATAGTTACGTGCTAATGTCGCTAACAAAATTAAAGTGTATTTGATTGAACGATGCGTCCATCACTTGAGCAATGTCATAAATATTATTGACATGTGCTTTTAGAAATCTTTAATGTCTTAAAAACATGGCTTTTCGCGTATATTATATAAGACATTATCAAGAGCACAACTAGATATATTTGTATGTTTGTAATAAGAAAATTCAATTAAAACTACTATTGAACTAAAGATGTAGAGATGTAGAAAATATTTAAAGGACATAAAACGGTAATAATTTATAATATTTGAAAATTAATAAAAACTTAATTGGAGCGGGATTCGAACCTGTCTGACGGTAATTAAGAGGCGAAAGTTGGGTTTTTAGCTTCACGTTGTATCCCACATGTGAAGGGTAGGCAGCCATCTGCCTACCCTTCACTTGTGGGTTGGTTCCATAACCTAGTGTTAAGAAACTTCTGGTTTCCACGTTTCGCCGAATTTTGGAGGCATTATGTATTACGTGGCGGAGCTCAACCCCACAATTTACCTCGTTACGTGAGCGAGGAAATGAAATATTCAATATTATTATGTAGAAATATTTAATATTATCAAGCGGGAATCGAACCCGCAACCTGTTGCGTTTACAGTCACGCACTTATGACTTTACACCACGACCATATGATTAACCTACATTGATTAAAAACCAAATTGCCCAAAACAATCCGAACAATTCAAAATTAAATCAAAGATTACAATTTAGAACATTTACCGTCTCTTTATCGCGGTGACATAATATCTGACATAATGACCATATTACAGAGTTTTCTGTACAACTCAACATTACGATTGGAGGAAGATACGTTTGAAGTAATCAAATATAATAATTGCTTTTATATAAGTATTTGTTTGTACGGTGAATGTATGAGTGTGTGAATGTGTGCCTCCTACCGCTTAGGTGATAGTGGTTACATGCCATTTTTTTTCAAGAAAGTTACGGACATATTTCACAATAGACTACAATTCCTTTTATTACAATATGTATTTGTATTCCGTAACTTAATTTGCGTGGACTACAAAACGAATCCAAACGACATCACTTTATTTCCCGTTCTTATTTGTAAAAGTTTCGGAAACTTATTTTTTTTTAATTCAGCGTTCTACGCTGAGTAGTTCTGGTTGTGCGTCGTCTGTCAAGGCGCGGCGTTGATCTGTGCCACTCAGAAATTGGGCGGAAAGTGGAATATGGAGAGTCTTAACACGAAGTTTATTCTGCCTATCTTCACTATATGTGCTGTACACCGTCAAAAAAAACATAGTAATTTAGTTTTAATATTTCATACCTAAAATCGAGGATAGATAAAAAAGGAAAGATAAGAAATAAACGTCGCATATGGCATTCTACATTAGGAAGCGGGATAATTTATATGGAAAAAACCTCGACTGGAATCAAACCTGCGACCGTCAGTCGTAGGCGGTGTTAACTAATATGTGGGCGTTCTTTAGAACCACTGTGTCATTTTTGATTTGATATCTCAAGATCAAAGTGTTTTGGCCTCGACCTGGTTTTGTGGCAGTAAATTGAAGTACTTCCATGGTTTTACAAGAGGGCATTGTGTGATGAGATTTTGTGGGCTTGTAATTTGTATGTAACATTAACCTTTGAATTTCTGTAAGAAGTGAATTTGTATGTGAACTTGTTTATAAATAAATAAATAAACTTGTTTATAATAATGTAACAAATATAAGTAGAATATTAAAAGATAAGGAAGAAGAGGCCGTTATGGCTCAGTGGTACGGCGCGGCGCCGCGAGGCGTCGATTGTGGGTTAAATTATCACTCATGGGAAATTTGTTATTTTCACTTAGAAAAATAAGATACTAGGAAGAGAGCGTTGTAACGCTAACGTGAAACTAAAAAAAATAAAGATATAAAAAAGTTTTATTTTTATTCAGAAAGTATAGATAGAGTTGAGCCGGTCGTGGAGCAGGAGTACAACTTGCGACTACAAACGCTACGGTCATGGGTTTGATTACCACTGAGACAGAGCACGACGTTGAGTTCTGCCACTAAGCACGTGCAAAAATTTTTTAAACTATATTTTAAAGATATTCCGTGACACTTCCTCATTATATAGATACAGTTAAAAACCTTTTACATAGGAACAACAAAAATAACGACTAATGTTAACTAGATTGAATCCAACACCATCGCGCAATCATAAAGTCAACAACTCCATGTGCCGCGTGATGACGCCGATACATACAAAATCTTTAATAATATTATAAGATGTAAAGTTTTTTGTCGAGCGTGCTCATCGAAGAAGACACCTACTATAGCTGAGGTCAGAGTCACCTCGGGCACTCGGAATGTATTGTAACATATGCAACTTTTAGTTATTTCCCTTTGACCACGCACTCCAAAGGGCTATGACAAGGTAGTTTGGTCAGGTCTACATACATATTTACATACACACATATTTACAAAGATTACAATTTAAAAAAATGTTGAAGGGCCTAAGCATGCATCTATAAAGGCCACAAATTGTTCGGTGGATTCCCAATCGAGGAAATTATATATTATATTTTTTCATTTCCTCACTCCGGTAACGATTTCTGCTGCTCAACATGCAATGCCACCAGAATTGTACGGAAAGTGGGGAATGGAAGTGTCTTAATTGGTAACAAAGTGTTTTAACACAAGGTTCCCAGGTTCCCCCTGTCTACTATGGTACTGAGCATGTGTGCAATTGTGCGGGATACAGCGTGAAAAAAACAATTTTTATACTACGCAGAAAATAAACTGACCTAGCCCTCAGGGAAAATAATATTTAGTTACATACTAAAAGTTCCTCTACTCAGACCGATAAAGCAGAAGTCATAGCAGTGAAGATATAATGTTATGTCCACAAATGTCTCTCCAGAGACGCAGTAAGCGTAATATGTGATCATTGCGGAGACTCCGCGAAACTCACTCGTGGGACTAAGAATCCCATCAAAAACATAAATGTGAAATGAAAGCCAAGTTCAATGTTTTTACAAAAGTTAAAGTATTCAAAAGATTCAGAGATACGTCTTCTTCTTCCTGGCATTAATCCCGGCGTTTGCCAGGGTCTGCCTTCCGGCTTAACCTACTCAAGATTTGAGTGGACAATTTTTAAGGTAAATATATATTATATTTGCATATAACAAGATAATAAAATATAATTTAATGTCCCGAGAGGGAACCGAACCCATAACCGTCGTGTTTACGGTCAGACACTGTGTCAGGTTGCCCTCAGCTTTTCATTACTTTTTTTTTAAATAAATGACTTATGCAAATATTTCGCCCATAAATAAATATTTTCTATGACTAACTTATGCTTTATTTAATTTATAAAATAAGAAATTGATATACAGGTGCAAATTGCCATATATGTGAGTAATAGTAGTAACCCGAGGCATTAAGAAATTTTTCTCACATCTTTTTAATAAGAAGAGTATAATAACGTTTTTTCGTCATAGAACCCATAGGCCCCATGACCTTTGAGCAAATAACATAATGACCCCTTGATGTGACCAACTGTTGTTATATAATTTTATAACAAACAGCGTACAAGCGTACAAGCCGACGTGAAAAATTTGAAAAGTACCTTTATTTAATACTTATATATATGTCAACGTCGTGGAATTGAGGATTACTTATAATTATTATTATGGAAAATGGATATCTTTGGTTTTTTAAGAAAAATAAATTTAGGCCATCGTCGCGCAGTGTCTAGTGGTCTGACTCTAAACGAGACGGTCGACACTTCGATTACCATTTGGTGAATAAGCTAGATGATATCTATGTATTTTTAAGTACTTGCTTTAGGATGAAAATAAGCGCGGCATTTAGTTCCACCACTCAATACGCAATGTCTTGGAAATTGGCTTGAACACAGAGTTTTAACGCTAGGTTTCTGCTACTTAGCCTGTTACATGCGATATACAGGTATTTTATATACGAATAAAATCGAAACGTCCAATATATTTTGCCAACAACTTATTTTTATTTCTTTTATTATTTCATTTGTAGTCCTTCATTTTTAACATAGCAGGAAATAAAAATGCGGAGCAAGATGAACCTGGTGTTAAAATATTTTTTTTGATCTAATTTCGAGATTCGAGAAATTTGTGATAAGTGATGGACCTCAAGTAACATTTGAAACTTCGATGGTTTGGTCAAGTACCTATATGTTAAAAGAACACCACACCACCACTACAATGAGGTATACAGTTGGCTAAGGTATTGCCTATGGTCTACTTTAATGTAATGAGTTCAAATTTTAAATATAAGAAATGGGAATATCCATTATACCATAATTTAAGCTTTTAGTATACGAGCTAAGAACATTCGAGTTTTTTTCTCAAAACCAGCGAATTACGCATACCCCACGAGACAAAGCTTATAAATAATAATGGCACATTAAATCCCTCTTGAGATTCATTTGCTTCGGAAGAACCAAACGGAACCTGCCTTTAAGAAATATATTTAGTAGATATATTTCTGAAAGCCAGGTATATTTTAAATTAAGATGCCCAAACATCTTAAACAGCGGCACTCGAACCCATGACCTTTGATACAAGGTTAAGATAGCCTAAGATTATTTAAATCTATTTTGCTATCTGCATTCATAAAGCATACAGAACACCGATAAAATAGTTTTTACTTCATGTTGATGGTTATAGCGGGCAAGTTGAAATTGTAATCGATTTGTATTCATAACGCGCAGCTTCTATTTGTAAGGGGAAATGTACACTTTATGTTTGATTTCTCTATTTATACTAATATTATCGAGGCCAGTCGTGGCGCAGAGGCACAAAGTGTGACTGTAAAATCGACTGGT
>DWAO01004164.1:0-13144 GCA_018230605.1 Heliconius congener
GTAGGACAGGGGGCCCTGGGACCTCAGTCTATTAAGGAATATTCAAACAGCATTATAAAACAATCATATTACAAGTTGCAAATAAGAAAAACAACTGCATACATCACTACTAATACATACCAACAAAACCATCATGGCGTAACACCTGACTGGTTGTGGGTTCAGTCCGATCAAAGATATATAAACGAATTATTTTTATTTCATCGACGTAAAAAAAAAAAGACAAAATGCGGCGTTAACTTCTGCAATTCAACACACGATGTGTTTGATTTGGACTGTACTTTTTAATTACTTCGTTTCACTCGTTAGAACGGGACGAGTGCATTTCTTCCGTTCGCTCAGTCCTTTCCGCTGGACTATTTATTGTTGGAAATACAAGTAAACAGTACAATATTACGAGTTCAACGTAGTCCTTAATAGGTTCGTTCCACTTATAGTAGAAACCGAGCTTAAAAAGTGGAGAACGGAGTATCTTGACATTAGAGCCCCTCCTATGTCGGAGTATCTTACGAGTACCCGATTCTCGAAAGTGGAATCGAACTCACAACCTATCGCGTTTATAGTCACACTTTATGTCCCTTTGTGCGCCACGACTGTAAATTATTTACTAGTCTAGTGAAAAACATCTTAATACATCGAATTAAAGCCAGACGCATAGTAGTTTATAGCGACGGCAGATGGTGCTACGACTGGCCTTTAATACTACAGATTATGATGGAAGTGGCTTTATTTTAGTAAAAGTATTTTTTATGTCTAAAGACATATTTTTTATTCAATGTGTAAAATAATATATCAATATACCAATATCACTCTTCGATCCCCACTCGAGGAAAATAATATTTATTTAAATTTATAATTTTATTTCTTCGCTCTGGTGTCGAGATAAAACGCGGTTGAGTTCCACCACTCAATACGTAATGTCTCCAGAATTCTGTGCAAAGTGAGGAACGGAGAGTCTTAATAACAAATTCCCTCTCCATATTCTGCTGTGTGCAGGATGCAGCGTGAAGCTGATTTAATTTTATTTAATAAGATGCGTAACATATTAACCTTATATTATTCTTTCCTTAATATATTTATAAAAAATAAGTATAATTAATATTTAATATACCTTTATATATTTTAGCTTCACGCTTTTTAGCTTCACGTCATATCCCGCGTGTAGAGAGATCAGAGAAAGAGAGGCAGAGAAAATCTAGTGTTAAAACATTGTATGTTGAGTAGCAGACCTCAAGGCCGTGCTTTATTTTATTACCAAATTAAAGACATAAAAATATTTAAATCCCTCGTTTTGGAATCGAACGCACTACCGTCGCGTTCACAGTATGACCTACACTACATCAGCTTTATCTACATACCATTTACATTGAATTTCTTTGAACATTTCTACTAAATAGCAAAAGCAGAAGTTAGAATCGAATGTTGCGGATATTTTCTCAACTTACTTAAATAATGTATTAGCTTATCGAACATGGTGCTAGTCACGTAATGTATTAAGTAACATGGATACATTATTAAAATAGTGTAGTGAATTTTAATGTAAGAGATACTAAATTGAAATCAGCTTCACGCTGTACCTACAGAGGGAACCTAGTGTTGAGACACTCCGTTTCCCACTTTCCGCCGAATTCTGGAGGCATTGCGTGTTGAGTGGTGGAACTCTACGCCGAGTGGGGTTTACCTACAGTTTTCAGTTACTGTTTGTGCCCCTGCGCCACGACTGGCCTTTATTATTATTTATTGTTTTTTTTTAAAGTAAAATAATAAACATATCGAAGTAAATAATAGGTGTATGTCTATTAAATATATAAATTATTAAAATAGACTAGAAACGAAAACTGAAGTCATTTTGGCTTATTGGCAGTGACAGTTAAGCTCGTCTGATTTAAAGACGACGGTTGTAAGTTCGATCCGCACTTCAGATAATTATTTTGATTTACCTACAGATATACTAAGCACAATGAGATTCCGCCATTAATCATCCAAATGTCTCAAATATAGTTAGACGTGGGGAACGGTGTGTCTTAATGTTAGATTGCTTTTGCCTACCCTGCTATGCGGGAACAGCAAGAAAAGCTCAGAACTGCTCAAATTTAAAACGAAACTCGGAATTGAATTACTATTATATATTATAAATATATAATATATATTATAAACACACAATAATATACTTGTGTAATCTGTATAAAGAATATATGTATAAAGCAATACATTTTATAAGAAATCACTCTCAATCAAAACTTGAAATTACTCTCCCGCAGCCACCACAGCGGCAATTGACAGAAATCGCGACCGTATTTATCTATTATGCCCTTAATTTGCGGCGATTACCCAAGAATGAAAGAAAAAAAGGAACATTTCCTACTCTTTTGTTGGTGATTCCAGTGAATTTGAGGACTTTTGATGTCTCCGTCCCCGTTTGGTTGAAATTTATGATTCAAGTTTGTGGCCGCGTCCCCTACTATACTGTTTATTCTTCGGGACGATGCGACGCTAGGAAATTTTGTAGCTTGATCCCTACATTTTCCTGTAAACAAATTTTCGTTTTGTAAAATATATTTTGATGTCGGTATTCTTTCCAGAATAATGACAAAAGACATTTTATTTTCGTTCTCAAATTACTTCAAGGAATTGTATAGAAATGAGCACTGTTGCTGATGAAATGGATTGTATAAATGATGGTCTTTAAAGGAGTTCTCATACATTAGTGAGACCACTTTATAGCTTTTTCTACTCCTCCTCCGCAATATAAAATATAAATTTTCCATTTATGCTAAACATTCTCTTATCTTTGCTAAAAGTATTTCTTCCCCTAACCATTACTAGCGCTCTAATATAATTTTTGGCAACTATTGTGGCCAAAAATAGGTAAATATAGAACTCGACGTTCACGTTATCAATTTTGTATGGATATGAGTTTCTGGACTGTGAGCATAGTTGATTTATAAAGATATAGATATACATATATACATTATCTTTGGTAATAAGCCAATATACTTTTTTTATAAATAACTAATGATAGAGAGATACAACTAACTAGTTTAAAAATATTTTTAGTATTTTAGTTTTTTTTTTTTACTTTTATGATTCATTCAATAAACATAATATATTAAAAGAAAACGATTTAATTATATATATTTGATCTTTTTTACAACAGTTTATGAGATTAAAACATGTGATTTATTTTTTAAAATATGAAATTATACATAAAACCGATTGAAAAAGAATCCACCTATAAATTTGTATGTTGGACCCGAAAGATAATTATAATTAACAATCCAAAAACAAAAACTAACTCTAAACAGCCAAACATAATTTTATCTCCAACCAACTACAATAAAGTAGGTACCATTCGCTTGGAGAGTATTACTCTAAATTCCCCTTTTCTTTAGCCTCATGTGCACGCGGCGTCACAAATTGTGAAAAATCGTTGTTTCTGACACAGGTCCTACTAAACTGAGAGCAAACAGACCAAGTTGGACAATAAATCTTTTTACTCTATTATGGTGGAACTGAAAGTTTTAAGGAAATTTTATCGTTATGTTGGTAGCAGTTTGTTGTAAGATGGTTGTAAGGTAAGATTAATATTGAGATATGAAGGAAATGGTATGTAGTGGGATTCGAATCCGTGTTTCTTGAAAGCCTTATTACGAGTATGAGTTCCGTTATGTGAACATTTTTATATGTTTCTAAATATTTTGTGGTCATAATACAATAAAAAGAATGTTAAAATATTTCAATATAATTGTTTTCTTAAATAAATTTAATAACATAATATATATAATCCATCGTGGCGTAGTGGAATACTATAAAACTGCTCAATGGTAGTGGATTCATTACACACTCAAGATATAATATATAAGTTTATTTTTATTGTCTCAATCTTAAACGGAATACCTTAAAGTTCGGTGAAAGTAATTAAGTGAGTTCTCGTTACTAAAATAAAAATACAACGTTTTTGTCTTTTTTGCATTAAATGTATTATATTTAAAATGTTCGTTACAAAGGAAATTTTAAAATAAGATCAAAATTATGTCATAGTTATAAAGCAAAGAAGATGTTTTACAAACGAGATTTGCGACCACGCCTTTTAGGTGACACGCTCATTTAGTTTAAAGCTGCAGCGACATTAGAGATTTGCTCTCGTAGCGTACTTTATAAGAAAATTTTAAAATCCCAACTACTCAGACAACGTCATAATACTATTTTTAGTTTTAGAAGCCAGCCACACCCGCACAAAAAATGGAAGGCAGATTAATCTGGAAATCTAGTGTTAAGACACTCCGTATAGTGGAATTCTCCCTCTATCAGGTTGACTTCTTTAAGTATTAATTAAAACAGCAAATTTTTATGAGTGGACACGTGTAATTGTCGAGTTCAACAAAAAGTAAGTTACAATGCTATAGCATATAGCTATATTTATATCACCTATGAGCATATGTGATTTAAAAATCATTGCTATAAAATTATAACAGGCGTTTGGCCTGAACACTCCGTTTCAATTAAAACATTTACGTTTTGCCTTTTTTGAGAATTTTGGGCCCAACGTTTTGAGATAATAAAAATATTTAATATTTATTTTCTTTGAATGGCAATCGAACCTACAACCTGTCGCGTTTACAATCACACGCTTGTAACCCTACACCACAACCGGCCTCAAATTTAACTAAAATCACTGAAAAAGCGGCTCCCTCAATCCATTCTTGTAAAGTAAACAAAAAATGCTCCTCAAAATGTTCTATCCCATCGATACTTCCTAAGACGTTTTACAGCGACCATTCGACGAATGCCATCCATCGAGTGTTCTCAGAGCGAGGACCATCGATTCAAGCATAAATTTGCGCATTAATCGGACGCTGTAAGTTATTATGCTGTAAAGATGAACGAATAAAGGTTCTTTATATTATTATTTTATATTATTTTCATTTTTTTTAGTCTGTCTGAAAAATGAGGAAATTATGCTTTATATGAATTATATAGTATTATCTATATCTTCATTTATAATATTACAATTTTATTATAAATAAAGATATAGAAATAGAAGGGGAATTTTATGTTATCATCATAGATAAAGCTAGTGATTCAGTAAAAAAATAACCAAAATTTTAATTAAGTTATTACCACAAATTTTCATGCCAAATGTGAGTAGCTAGCTGTATGTAAATATATTCAACATAAATACTAAATACAGTTTTATTTAAGCTTTTTATAGATTTTGTGTAGAAAAATTTCGGGTCCATTGCATATGAAAAGACCCAATATACATCTCTCTTTTCCAATTTTACCACTTTTTTCGGTATGGCAATGTAAATATTATATACGATTTAATATCAGTCGGCCGTGACTCTATTGAAAAAAATGGTTCAAATGGCGAACAGAGGAATGTTGTAGAATCGATTTTTATACGATTTATGAGTGATGCATAGCGACAGTTCGATATGCGTTTACGTTATTTTTCGTACAGTATAAATTTTTATAGACGTTTATATGGAAAATTGTGAAAAATATTATGGGATAATAGGTTCATATTCGATGTAGAATTAGATTCTTGTTATGGTTGTAATTTTTAGTATTTAAAAAAAATCTTATCTTAATTTAAATAGTTACTTAATAGATATTTATTTATTAATAAAAAAATATACACAATTTAATATAAATGATACACAACCTTATATATGTCCTGTCCTACAGATAGCAGAATAAGCAGTCAGGTTTAAAATCATCCAGAAGCGCACTTTACCTTAAAAATATTTCATCCTCCGAACGAGAATCAAACCAACAGCCATCTGGTCATGCGCTCCTACTACACCATAATAAACAAAAACTTTATCAATAATTAATTAAAGATTTATATCCATAGCAATTATTTGAAGAAATCCAGTATAAGCTAAGGAACCAAATTAATGCCTTAATTCCGTAATTACTCTAATTTCGTTTAGTATTACGATAGCATAAATAATTTTTGCTCCAAGTTTAGAATGACGCTTGATTGCCGACGACGGCAGCTGAAATAAATAATGAAGGCAAGAATCATAATTATACATTTTCATTATAAAATTGACAATATGAGGCCAGTCATGGCACAAAGTGTGACTGTAAAACCGACTGGTTGTGGGTTCGATCCCGACTCGAGGACATCAAATATTTACGTCAATTTATATTTCCATTTCTTCGCTCTGGTTGAGTTTGCGCAGCGTTGAGTTCTGCCACTCAACACGCAATGCCTCCTGAATTGGGCAGAAAGTGGTTAATGGAGTGTCTTAACACTAGGTTCCCTCTCCCTACCCTGTAGTGTGCGGGATACAGCGTGAAACTGATTAATTGATTAATTATTTTTAATATTAAACATGGTAGATATTGTATGAGAGTATTATTTGTTAAGACTCCACAGATTCCACTTTTAATGGGCCTGGACGTGGCCACTGCTTCCTCCTTATCTTCGTCGCAGTTCGGGGATGTTTTCGATAAAACTGGAGATTTTGTCTGTGCAACTATAGGCGAAGTTAGCAAGATACGAAACTATCAGAGGCATTATGTAAGATGGCACTATCACATCCAAGATAATACACCAGCAACTTGCTCTTCAATATGATCTTGTGCAGTTGGAGGTACTACTATAGGTACAATCCCACGTTTTTCTTGAAGATAGCCGTGCTTTGCTCTACTGGGATAGGTCTTTTATTACTGACAGGTATATTTTTGCCAATACACCGTATTATTATAGAGCTAGTAGACCATGGCGCGCCAAGCAATGATTGTTCATATTATAAAAAATATCTAAATATTTGAACACAATATTGAAATACTTCACGAGATTACTGCCATGTAGAATATCATTGTGCCGATGGTGCTTTCAGTTAGCGGCTTAATGTGTGGAAGAGCGATGTAATGTGAGGAGGTTCATCTCTCTGGAGCCCCAGGCACCCATGGCCTGGACCCTTGTCCCACAGTATGTTTCTATGTTTTGACAAGTATTTTTTTATAATAATTTTAATTTAAAAATGTTAAATGTATTTCCCTCAGTTAACAAAAGTATATATTAATGCATTTTTTTTAATAAATTTCATTCGTTGACGGTTGAGGGGTTTCGACATCAACGATTTTTAAATTTTATATGATATTATACACTATACATCATTTTGATCTTTTTATCTGTGTGTATAAAATGCGTTGAGCCAAAAAACATTGATTATTAATAAAACATTTTTTTTATATTATAACTTAAAATATATATAATAATAATAATGAAAGCCCAAAATTTATACCAAAAAAATCGGCCCAATATGACAAAACAAATTATGTAATTAAAATCACCGACATAACACGCAACGTCTTGGATTTGGATAACAAAGTGATTTGACACTAGCTTCTCTTCTTGATGAAAGAAAGTAAGCCGACGTACATAGTACAGGAAAAAAAAAACAACAACAACAACAACGTGACATCCACTCAGCTTCCGTACCAACAAAAGTCAAATAGTAAATCTTCATTACACTTTCTATCAGGTCGCCGTGTGCACCGAATATTACGAGCACATAAATAACTCCAGAGGAATAAGCCGTAGGAAATCCGGTCTTGTAAACACGGCCGAGCACGAGGAAGCAGGCTATGAAATATTTCTTTTTGCCCGGTCAAGTTTATTATTCAATTGTTTATTTGGATGGATTTTGTATTGTATATTTTCGTATGTGTTTCACGCTTTATCTTATATGTATATAGTAGATTAGGCACTGTGGTTCTACTATCCGTTCGAGACTGGGTTCGATGCTGCGTCAGAACGTGTAATGTGAAATATACGAGTGAGTCCCCCTAGTGCGTGTCGAACTCACTAATATCGCGTTTACAACAAGACGTTGTCCTATTGCGCCGCAATTGCATATCTAGTAGAAAATATTATCAAGGAGGTTAATTAAAACTATTATAGATATAATAATTTAATAATATATGAAACGCAGTATTAAATATACAGTATAGTAGTAAATATACAGTGGGAACTGGCTCAATGGGTTGACTTTCCACAAAAGCATCTCCGGTTCACATCCGTTTCCGGTACATTATCGTGTGCCAAATTTGGGATCTTTGTGAAACAAATAGTTTAATCATTAATTTAGTATATTAAATGTACGTTATGAAATGGACTAAAACACCCTTTTTCTTTCTATTTCTTAGAAGAAATTGGTCAACATATTTTTATTTTTTATTTTATTTTCCACTTCACACTCTATCTAAACTCGATGCCGTGATCTGCCTCGTCACCAGAGCGAGAAAATAAAAATATTAAATATTTACTTCGCGTGAGAATTGAACCCATAACCGATTCTGTTTACACTCTTACATCCATGCTCCACGACTAGCCTTTTGTTTTAGCTATATATAAATTATAAGTTTAACAGACAGTTGCTGAAATATGGAAACTAAAGAGCGCTAACATCGTCACATTTTTTGGTAAATCGTCGAAAAGTATAAATCCACATTGGGATATTGGGTACGCGATAAATTCCAGGCCCAGCTTAGTGGGGCGATTCCACGAAATGGTACAATGACTTATAACGGAAAATACATTTGACCTATTTACCCCCACCCCCACGAACATAACCAGGGGGTGAGACCCCTAGAACCGGCGCCAGGACGTATGAAATATATACACGCGTTGGTCTTAGGGTGGATCCATGTAAATTTGTCGTTGCTGGTCAGTATTCAGCGAAGAGAGCAATTTTTCATTTTTTTTATATAAGCGCAAGTGTCTTATTATTAAGATGAAACTGTTATGTTTTATGTTAAAAATATATTTCTTGTTGCATATTAATATTGTAGCCATTGCAATGTCTGAATGAGTTGTTGTAGATTCGATTTTATATTATAATAATATAATATTACAAAATACATTCAGGCCAGGTTGTGAGTTCGATATCCATTCGAGGAAATGGAATATTTAATATTTTCACTTCTTCGGTCTGGTCTCGAGCCAAAGCGCGGCGTTGAGTTCCGCCACTCGTACGTAATGCCTACAGAATTCGACGGAAAGTGAGAAACGAAATTTCTTAACACTACGCTGTCTCTACGTGAAACTGAGACAAAAAAGACATTTGAGCCTGAATTAACGAAACTAGACATTGTGGTTCATAAATACAAATAGAATAGTCTTAATTACATTTGAATATACCTTTTAGCTTTTTTAGCTATAAGCTTTTAAATTATTTTTTTAACGCGCCTGTTTATCGTGCACATTTTGTGTCATATGTTTTTGAAATCTGACATTTAAAATATCTTAGTAATCCGAGGTTACGTTACGGATAGATTCACCAATCAGATCAATTTATCTCTTTCTAGTCTGTATAACACAAAACATACGCGATATAATCCTTTCAATAGTTCACTTAAAAGTGTTCCAGAGTATGTTGCAAAACGGAAAACAGAGTGAAATAACACTAAGTTTCCTTGCTGTGTACGGGATACAGAGTGACGCTAAAAAACTTATAAAAATTCCAAAAACTAAAGAGTGCAATATTTCTTTACACACAAGCAATCGTAAAATAACGATCCTAACAGTCGGAGCTGTTACTACAATCTGTTACTTTACCTTTCATAATAGCCACGATACAATAATAAAAGTAACTTTGTATGGGAAATTCGATGGGCTATAATTATATTTATATTTTTTTTGTTCTGTGATAATTAAATGTCTCATTTTAAATGTATCGGTAGTGAATTCGATTTTCAATTGTGGGAATCAATTATTTTTTTTGCTGTACACAATATTTTGAATAGATGGAACAAGGGTTCAGGAAGTTTCTCAACAGCAGGTTCAAACTCTCTCTACGAACATTGTTATATGCGGGATACAGATGGAAGCCAAGTAAAACCGACAAAATGGAACTAAAAATCTACTTATACTACATTAATAATAAATTTATATTAGAAAACTTATTAAATTCTAATTATCCATACTTTAAAAGAAATTCTCTAAGCCCCACGAGCGAGTGTAAAGATTATACATTGAATTTGAAAAAAAAGGTGAATATAAAGTTACATTTCGGGGTACAGGTACCGCGCTAATTTGCTTTGCAAAGTACTTGAAAACTCCCACCGGATTGCTGAAAGCAAGAACAAAAACGAGAATTGCAACCGAGTTTGTGATTTAAGTTGAACTTAAAAAAACTCTTTAGAGTTACTCACTGCATGTGAGGAGAGTTGTAATAAATAAGAATTTGTTTTTTATACTCGTTTATGGTTCGCTGCATATAAATAATTAATATGTAGCTGGTAGGTGTCCTTTTTGATGTTGCTATGAGTCTGTTTATTTTTTTGTCTCACAAAATAAATTCCAGAAGCCATTTAATGCCTGTGGAAACGGTAGTATATTAACACTAGGTTCCCTCTACCTACTCTACTATGTTGTGCCATTTGCTACGGGATGTATCCCACGCTGTAACGTAAAGCTAAATATTAATAGACATTTCTTGTAGAGTAGCAAAAATAAATATTTTCTGAGTAGAGAGGCAATTTTTGTTATGTACAGTCTGAAACAGATAGTTCACTCGACACTGTTTATATATATACTCATATAATTTCACCAATTTTACAATTAACAAGTCAAAATTTGTAAAAAAAAAAGAGATATCCTTTCAATTTAGTAGAGTACGCGAATGTAAATTAGTATAACGTACACTATAATGTATTAAATCCAAAATCAAACAACATTATGAGGCCTCTTACAGTATCCAGTGTGATATTGTAGTCTATTAATAATAAATAATCCATATGTAAACCGATTAATAGCAACCCAAGGCAACGCTGTAAATCTCTTAAAGTAATTTAATCTTGGTATGCTTGGTGTGTTTCATTACATACATATAACTAGCGCAGTTGGTCTCACTGTACTGAGTTGTGATGACTGCGGATTCCATTTTAAAAAAAAAATACTAGTGAGATAAAATAATTACGTACTAAGTGCGAGTCGAACTCGCTCACGGAGACTTCGGAACCTATTTCATGATTGTAGGTCAATGGAAAGTGCAATTTATAAAAGTGAATAAATCTAATTAAAGATTACGCGCATATGCACACATTTTGTGTTAATTCAACTACAAATATGTTATTTGTATAATATAAGGGATCTGTCTTTACCTTTTAAGGTACGGTACCCTAAATACAACATAGATTTATATTTTTTCTCGTAAATCAGAGTAAAACATTCTATATTAAGTAGTTGCGTACGTACGTAACTCAAAACCACGTTTTGTCTTACTAGAGCGACGGAATGAGTTTTATGCATTAAATTCCTCCAAGGATCTCTAACGAACTAAAAGAAAAGCGTTTTTACTGTTTTTTTCAATTTTAGATTAAACAATATATTATTTTATTTGTAAAACCGAAAATATTTTGTAAATTAAATTAAGTAAGCAATTTAAAAATAAATTTTCGTAAAGAAAAATTTTAAGGAAAATTCGAACTTCCTAAGGGAAATGAACGTCACATTCACCAGAGCCTTTTAGTAGATAATTTTTATGTATATTAGTTTACTTACTAAAATATCAAAGAATGCGTAACAAATAAACATCACATTTTAAAAAAATATTTTTTGTGCTGTTTTATAAGTGTATATTTTATGTAAAATAATAACGTCGTTGTTGCATCATTTATCACGCAATATCTCGAAGTTTATGTAAAACGTTGGGAGTAGAGTGTCTTAACACTAGGTTTGCTCTATCTACGAAAAAAAAACGAAAATAAAGGAAAAAGAGAGATCTAATTGTCATATCACTCTTCTCATACACAGCCATAGTATTTAAAATTCGAACAAACACATGCATGCCAACCGACACAATAGTGTAAGTACCACACATCCTATAAACTAGAGTTTTGGAAATCAACAAATTATTTGTTCATATTCACAAATAGCCAAGTGTTTCCGTCGTTAAATAGAACAAACACAAGCAATGATAGATCTTATGCCAATAGCTTTAATTGCTAAAATGCTCTACATAGAGATATGGACGCAGGCATTTAAGATAAATTATTGCTTTGGCTGAATAGAGTCGATGTCGCGTTGTAAAATGGTATAGAGTATGGACATTAAGCAGCAAGTTGTGATCCTGCGACTTATTTCATACTTTAAATAGATATTTTTTATTGATACTTATACTTTTGTATGGTATATTTTGATATATTATAACCTGATATGAGCCAATTGGCAATATTTCTTAAAGATATCGGAAACATTTTTTTGTGAAGTTTTAGATATAAATTATTTCCTGATAAATATGATAATGTATATTAATTATTAATAATAAAAAATAATATATTTATTTATCAAATATATTAAAAAAAACTAATTTATAGAATAATTTCAAAGCATAATTAATTTTTTTAAATGTTCTCCCATAATATAACTAAATTCTAGTTTTCTTACTACACGCTGTATCCCGCACACAACAGGGTAGGCAGTGGTAAACTAATATTAAGACACTCTGTTCCCCATTTCCCGCAAAATTGTGTAGGCATTGCTGTGTGTGGCGAAATTTAACGCCGTTTTCCTCGTTACCAGAGCGAAAAAATGAAATTTTAAATCGTGATCAAGCCCACATCCTGTCGCGTTTACAGTCTCAATCTGTATTACATTACAAATATCACAATCTCTAGTGCTATATAGTGTATGTATATAACTCTTTGTGCTTAAGTAACCTGATATTGTCATATGGGACATTGTTTCCCCACAAATTATTATTGAATACGGCTACAACGTTACGTATCGTATATCGTATTTGCTTTTACGTCCTGTCGAGCTTTGTAATAAGTTTTCGGGAAAATTCAATATTATTATTAATCAATTCAGAATATAAATGTTTATCAGAAAAATATCAGCATCACGCTGTATCCTGCACACAGCGAGGTAGGCAGAGAGAACCTAGTGTTAAGGCACTCCATTACCCACTTTCTTAAAATAAATAAAAACTCAAATAATAATTAAATAATAATAAAAAAATAATAATAATATTATTTATTATTATTATTTATTATTTGCTCCCGACTTTCCGCCAAATTTTGGAGGCATGGCATGCTGAGTGGCGGAACTCAATTCCGCTCTATGCCTCGACACCAGAGCGAAGAAATAGAAATATAAATTTAAGTAAATATTTCTTTT
>DWAO01004165.1:0-13144 GCA_018230605.1 Heliconius congener
TGTGAAATTAAAAGGGGGCAAGAAGACGTTTGGTGCCTGACTTTGCCAAATTAGATAGCTTTTGTCTTTCAGACTAAACAATGAATAAGGTTGCTAAAAGCCAGTTTCACCACTGGCTGGCCGGTAAAGTCACGGACAGCTTTATCTGCCAGACTAAAAAAAACAGCATCGCGCTGTATCCTGCACACAGCAGGATAGACAGAGGGAACCTAGTGTTAAGACATTCCATTACCCACTTTTCGCCGAATTCTGGTTCAGTTATTATTAATACATTCATATATATTTTTTGGCATGCGTGAAAATGCGTGCCGTAGAATGCGTGAAGTGGCGGAACTGAACGCCGTACTTTGTCCTGTTATCAGAGCGAAGACATCAGATGATGATATTTATGACTGAAACTTGAAACACAAAACCTAAACGATGATTACACAAAATGTATATTCCTTTATTAGCTGATGAAATGTATGAGTCAGAATTAAATGGTCTTTCAATGGTCGTTGCTTCAAATTCATTTCGGGGTTATGGGACACGTGCTTCCACTATTAGAATGATATGATTGTAATATAAAAGAAAAGTGGAAAGCGAAGTGATTTAAACATTAAGTCTAAAATGAAGGATAGTGGGGAACAGAGTGACTTAACACTAAGTTTTCTCTGCCATTTTGTTTTTACAAAAGTAACGTTTATGATCGCTCGTAACAATAGGTTTTAAACGAGATAACTACTGTTTATTGTTTATCTTATGTTCCATTGTAATCTTTGTTTACCGTAATCTTTCTGTGGATTTTTGAGTTGGTGATGAAGATTTGTAATGTTTGTAGTCGTCAGTTCAAGTTTTTGTCAAAAAATAATCTTTTATTTTTATGTACGTATATGCCTTTATTCTCTTTGGTTGCGTGGCGAAATCTAACCCCGCGTTTTTTTTTGGCCCGCCGGGGATGTGGCATCGAATCCATACAGTCGTAAGTACGACAGTACACTTTAACACTAACAAAAAATGTTTTTTTTTTCAAGCGAATCATTCTTAATTTAATATAAATTTGCCTTTCTCATGTTAAAATAACCAACACATTAGATTTTACCATCCTATATATTTATAAAAGTTGAGAAACTAGAGTCTGAACACTGCGATTTCTAAGCCTTTACTCGAAATATAAAAGTGGAAAATAACATATTTTTCATAATTTTAAATTTAAGATGTAAATTTAGATTCTCAGCGTCTTTACCCGAGGTCAATGTATACTGACGACGGTGATGACGGTAATGACTCAGTAAACTGATGTAGTGATGTCGTCACTATACGTAATATCTTTAAATATACCTGAGCATTCTTTCAATACTATCATGGTTTTTTAAGGTCCTAAGTTTCATGTTTATTACATTTTTTTTAAATATTTTTCTGATAAAATTAAAAATGTATATAATTTATTTGTTTATATTATATGAATGTAGAGTTTATATTTAAATTATTACGCTGGAAAATTACGCGGACTGTAGAGAACAGAGTATTGTGACTAGGTCAAATGGTATGGCAAAGGTTCTTTCTGTCCACCCTGCAAGAAAAAAATAACATTAAAATTATGCTTATTAATAGTATGTCCTTTTTAGCTCAAATATTTAAAAGAAAAACTAAAAGACACTGGTCTTTTAAAATCTTTTTTTTACTTTTTTAGATTAGTGCTAAGGAGTTTTTGATAAACATAAAAGATTTTTTGTTTGTTTTGCAAAAAATTAAAACCCTTTTTTTTTCTTTTTTTTTAATACTATCTTTTCCCTCTGGCTTCTTCCACAAGGTTGTTACATATGACATGTACTAGGTGCGAGAGGTAACTGACCGCAGGTACAAAAAAAATTATAGCCATATCCGCGATATAGTTAGTAAATATACTTACTATCCAACTCAGAGAATTTATAAATTCCAACCAGCGATTCCTCAGCAGAGTAAACCGGAAACTAGATAGTTCCCAGTGATCCAACCGATATCGAAAGATTCTGTGTGGAGTAAAACAGAACTTGGCAGTAAGTTGCTCAACATACTACATGAATGTAACAATAGTTATGACCGCTAGCGGGAATCAAACCCACATCCATCACGTTGACAATCCGGCGCTGTTCCACTGCGCCACGATGGAAATATAGCCTTATAATAGCCTGTCTCAATGAATAAACTTAAAAATAATTTATAAATTTGAACAAGTGGTTCCGGAGATTTTTGCGATCAATCAATCAAACTTTTCAGTTTTATAATATTATATAGGTAAAATACTGAATAACGCTCAGAAAGTCTCGCTCGTTATATATTTAATTTGCGTGGGTAGTTGAGAAGCCCTATATCTGTTGTCTTACTAAATCAGAGCAATTCTTAATATCTATAAATAGAAATGAGTATTCATAATTATATTGGTAAGTCTTTTTAAACCTAATTGAACAATTCTACTTGCCAATACTACTAGAGTAGTAGTTGTATTATAGTTCTAATATTATAAGAAGAAAAAAATCATTTGAGGCCGTTATGGCGTATGGCCGCACAACGTTTGACTAATCGCGACGGTTCACGGTTCACGGAACCCACGGTTGTGGGTTCAATTCACACTTGCCAGAGCGAATTATTATAAATTCCTCGCTTCGGTAAGATAGTTCCTAATTGGGCGGAGCAGGAGGAACGAAGTGTCTTAACACCTTCGAGGGAATCTCCCTTTGCCTAACCTGCTATTAGCGGGATAAAGAATGAAATTGATTTACTATTCATGATTTACAACATTTTTCTTCATTGTTTCCAGGTCCAATTCTCATCAGATCCGCCCAAGGTCCACGTGATGAGGGTGTGGGCATTCGCAGCGAGACAAGCCAGAGCTGGTCATTGGGAGCGGCATGCGTTGGACCGCGAGAGGTTTAAGCGAAGGTTTGTTATTTACGTGTTTTTTACGGTGTTTAGTTCTGTCAGTCAACACAAAATATGTAGTAGATGGAAAGTGGGGAATGCAGTGTTTTAATATTAGATCCACTTTGCCTTCCATTTTATATGCGGGGTAAATGGTGAAGTTATGAAATAAAAAAGTTATTCGTGTATTCATTAAAGTAAGCAGAGAAAACCGGATGGGCACACATGAAAACGGAATCCTTCACTTATCACCCGTCTTGGGGAATCCCCGAGTCCACAAGTATCGCATATACACTCTAATTACTAAGGGTTGTACAATTGATCGATGCAAGTTTTAAAACATTAAAATACGTTTTAAATGTATTATTCTTTTTTATATGTTTAAATGTTTATATGTCGTCTAAAAAAATATGCTTTTTACTTTATATTTCATATTTAAATTTAATAATAAAAGATATCTAAATAGATTTTAAATGTATTGTTTATTGTTAGTACCTACCTACATTATAATTCTAGATACATACAACTGTGCTGAATCATCGAAACTAACAAAACTACAAAAAATGGAATAGCTGAAATATTTAATTACGTTATTATAGAACTAATACGTCATAAACATACCGTTGTTTAGAAAATAGACTCCATTGTGTCTGTATTATGACTAAGAATCACACTCGGACATGTCAATTACCGTTAAATTATTATGATTAGATCCAGCTTCACGCTAATTCCCACATGGCAGAATAGGCTGAGACCATAGTGTTAAGACACTCCGTTTCAATGCCGTGTTTTGTCGTGCCGGAGCATCGCAATGGAAATCATCATTCATCGCGCTATTGTGATTTAAGTCTTTAATTTATTTGTATAGTCTTAGTTAAACTCTAATTAACGTCTCAAAGTGCCATTTGTAAAGATATCAGTAAACTAACTCAAGTGGAATGAAGTAGTTGAGCGTTGAGATTAGAAAGACGCCTTAGAAATGTTACTTGTCTTGTTTCTAGATAATTATTGATGGGTTACATTATGTAACCCTTATACTTGCTAATAGTGCAACAAAATAGTGATAAATTACTTCGTTTTCCACTTTTCATTTAAATATAGACACGGAGTATTGATTGGCGGAACTAAACTCCGCGTTTTGTGCACAAGGAACTACAAGGAAAGGGTATTTACTACAAGGAAGATTCAAAATTTTAAAATAGAAAAAGAAAACCCGTGTGTGGATTTCGAATTCACTAAAGCTTAGGGTATACCCAAGTAAGTCATAGGGCGTCACTTGTTTAAAAAACGTCGTCAGCTTGGGCGTGTGAACCTGTAAATTCCATTTGTTTTTATACCATTCGAAAGTGGGCAAAAAGAAAATATATATTGCTAAAAATATAAATTATATTATATATCAATTTTCGAAATTATAAAAACTTTCTGCACATACATATTAGTATGTATACTCATAATAGGGACATATTTTGTCATTCCTGACAATTTGCTTAATAAGCTGTTAGCGGGTTTAGACTCGGAAGCGGAAAATTGTTTTGATTTAACATAAAAACATACTCAATTAAACTTAAAACATAAAGAGTTTTTTTTAAACATAAACTTAAAGTATTGAATTCACCTAAAAATAAAATAACTTTACTTTCCATATAACTGAAAACAATGAAGAAAGTACTCGGAAAAAAACGTGGGTAAATGAGAAATTGTGATGACGCGTTTCTTTTTAATAAACCATTCGTTAGTAATTTTTCTACTATAGATATAAGACGCTAATGACTAATATGATGACTTACATATATAAAAATTAAGACAGTGTATTGTCTTATTTTATTTTGACTCATTCTATATGACCTCATTCTATGTAAACGCTGGTTGTGGGTTCAATCCCCACCCGAGGTAATTAAATATCTATTTAAATTTATATTTTAATTTCTTCGGTCTGGTGTCGAGGCGCCACTTAACCACGCAAGGCCTCCAGAATTCGGCGGAGAGTAGGAACGGAGTGTCTTAACACTAGGTTCTCTCTGGTGACTATCTACCCTACCCTACCTACCGTGGTTTGTGCGGAATACGGCGTTAAGTTAATTTTTGATTGATTATTCTATGTATATGGTAAAAAAAAATCTTACTTATGGGATTGGGACATTGATTGTACAGAGATGCGTTAAGTTACGCCGCTCTCTATACATATTGCTTGTTTGTACTGAAAGTGGCGGACGGGTGTGAATTCGATTAGTACTATTTTCATCGATTACTTAGTCTTTTTAATCATAACGACTTTATTTTCAATCAAATAATAAGTTATAAGTACTCTTATGTATGTTGGCATTTTTTATTATTTTATTTCAGATAAATTCACTTATCTACAAAATATTGCTTAAAAATCTGTAGATATTACATAAAGTTGATAAATACTGTAATCTCAATTTCACTGATATTTTCCTGTCGTAATAAACGGTAATATCATTTTGAAAAGTCATCGTTGACACGTGTTTTATAATGATCGAACAAACCTACGAAATATGGCAGTTTGTTTGGTTGAACTCGCTTATCTCAAGAACCACTGGGGTTCTAATTGAAATATTTTTTGTATTGCATAGTGCATTCATCGAAAAAAACTAGGCTCTATTGATCGCTTCGATCGCTAATTATTAATAAACTATATTAGTTGTTTATTTTCTTGTCATGTTATTAATTATTAACATATTGTTTTAAGTAATGATTATTAATATTAATGGTTGAGAGTATTTCTTGCATATTTATACATCAGTTTAAATTGATGAAAAAAAAACGTAAATAAAATTGTTTTAAAAATATTGAACATATACACATTACATTTGAAATTTAATAAAAAACTTTTTGAAACTTGAAATTTTTATATTCGTTAAAAATCATTATTAAAAATATTAGTAAATATTTCCATTTCTTCGCTCTGGTGTGGAGGCAACGCGCGGCGTTGAGTCTGCCACTCAACACGCAATGCGGCAGAAAGTGGGGAACGGAGTGTCTTATCACAATACAGCGTGAAACTGATTTTTAAATTTTTAATTTAAAAAACATGATTGCTAAAAATTCCGCAAACTTAGAAATCTTGCGAAAATTTAATCCTACATATCCACGTCAACATAATGTCTAAAAAATAAACTTTCTCAACAATATCACATCCTAAAGATCTTGCATCTGTCTCTAACATCTTGTCCTATCCTCATTTCAGGATAGCAGATGTAGAAATGGCTATATCTTGGGTCCTGAAACCCCAACATCGAACCAGGATAGTTTTCCAGAGATTCAGACCCTGGTGGAACGCCCAAAATCGTAAAGAACAAGAAATGAAGAAACTTGCAGAAGAAAACATAAGAAATCAACATGTAGTCGAAAATAATGAAAAATGCCCACAACATAAGGAAAATAAAGATAAAAATGAAGTCAAAAGTATAGAAGGTGAGGAAACTGAACCGTTACTTGAAATAAATGGTTTTGAAGTTAAAAATAATAATGTATCTTATGGTGAAATTATTCAAAATGATAATAAACCGCATTTAGATATTGAAGAGGAAATGCCCAAAATTATAGAAAAACTTAAAGCTTTACACATAAATGGTACAATAGTTAATATGAATGTTATAACTAACGACAATGTTACTTGATATATAGAAATAACTTAGTAAAGTCATTCTTTTTATATTGGAACTAGAAATAACGAAACTATCGAGGTTTTTGCCTCAACGGGATTCATATCTGGGAATCTAATGTATGTTCGATGGCGTGTTTCTGATTAAGTAACGAAACGAAACGAAATTTTCCTTTTTTTTTCAATTTAGTTCAGTTTGTTTGAATTTGTTTAGTTCAAAATATATAAGGAATGACTTGATGATTACTTTCAAAGGCTCGCAGATGATTTGGATTATGATTTTTTGTTATACTGTGATAATATTATCGAGTTTTACAATATTTTTTTTATGATATATAATTGCAAAAATGTTTTTTTAAAAATATATTTTCTAAATATCCACCTAGTAAGTTGTTTTTTAATATTATTATATTATTATTTCTAAACTAATAATAAGACTATACATATGCACATGTGTAAAACACATGATATTTTGTACACGAATAGATCTTGCAAAAGTTCTAAATTCAAGTTATAAAATATGAAAGAATTAATTTAAAAAAATAGAAAAATAAAGATCATAGAAAATCCTCACAAGAATTATTTTTATTTGTGAAAGAATAAAAAAAATTAAATTGCCAAATATAAATTTGTAGAAATTATTTTCACGCTGTAAGGATTTCTTGCCAACGCTATTATTGGTTGTATATTTTTTTTAAACAAATATTATATAAATAAATTAACTATTTACAAAACAAAAAAGCCGATACAGTTATACTTACTATTCTTAGTAAGTAATAAATAAGTAAAACCTGGCATTAAAGAAATATATAAACAGACGCACAGCCTACTACAGATTTACCTTGAAAGGTATAATTAACAGAGCGTTTACATAAATAAATTACTTACCCAAAAGCGGCTTCGCCCGCTTTAACTTATTTTTATATCATAACCAAATTGTAGATTTTTTTACATAAACCATAGCCTCTATGTCATATGTATAAATTACGTCACACTTGTGACAAGGTGTGGGGATAAATAAATTTCACACCGTTAAACAATTTACAAACCGTTTTGTTTAATTTTATCAATTTCTAGGTTAAATTACGTGTAAAACTCCAAAATACATAGATGTTACAGTTTTTTTCTCAAAAATCTGGTCAGCTACGACAAGTTTTGGAAGTAGGCGGAATTATAAATCATACAATTTGTGTGACGTAATTTATAAATACGGGCTATTTATAAATTACGTCACAAAGATATATAAATTATTAATATTTAATAATAGTTTAAGTGGGGCACATCGTGCCTCGCAACGACACGATCCTTACGCTTAAATTGCTATTAAAATGCAAACTATTTAGAAATACATGCATTCTTCTATTGTGTAACATGTATTGTCTCTTTTACCGTACAACCTCATTTGTATGTTCTCCATACAAAGTGACGTGATTGGTGCTCAACTGCCACGCTCAGAGCCCTATAGACTAAGAACAGATAAAGATTTTCCAAAAATTTATGCCTAACAACAGGTTAACGAATGACGGAGAGATTGAGCAAAAAAATTGATCCAACAATTATAAAGAAACGTTTTTTTTGAAGTCCGTTAAAATACGGATATCATTAATAGCTTTTAATGTTTTTTATTATGTTAGTTACTAGAAATATGGCAAAAAATATACCTTTCTAGTACTTTACAGTTTTTCTATTGTTTAGAATAAGCTAAAACGTCAAAAGAACTTAACTAATCCAAAATTGTTTTGGATATTTCATACATAAAATTAAAAGTATGAAAAAACTTGAAATATCATTGTCATTTTGTCTAAAATTACCTAAATACTACATGATAATAACTAATAATCTGTTGAAGCCGGTTAAAATATTATTTAAATTGAAAGATTGTTTTATTAAAGGTATATAAGAAAAGCTTAGACTTAGCTAATTTAGTCTATAACTTAATACAAAGGTAAAAAAAGTAAAAGTATATAGAAACAAAAAAAAAACAGCCCAAAAAAAGCACTTTTATTATAAAGAGATGAGGATGCTAAGTGCCTACAGAAGTTATGTCTTTAACTAATAGATATTAATATATTAAATATAAATATATATATTTTGTATAATTTAAATGTAAGATCGTACGAAATGGTTGTTACCCACGTTCTTCACGCTGTATCTCACAGGATAGGGTACCTCTACCCTAATATTAAGATACTAAGTTCCTCAGTTTCACCTGAATTCAATACATTTTAGATTTAAAGTTAGAAAATAAATAATTAATACAGCCTTATATTATATTTTTCAGAATATTAAATAAAAATAAGGCTGTCTTGTCTCAACGTTTAACTAACGCAACGATTGCGAGTTCGATTCACGCTCGGAGAAAAGGAATATTTTCATTTCCTCGATCTAGTAACAAGACATTTCATCGCGTTGACTACAACATGAAATATCTAAAGAATTGAGTAGTGTGTGAGGAACAGAGTGTCTTAACATTCCTTCTGTCTACCCTGCAATATGTAGGATACAGCGTGAAGTGCAAAGAACCGTTTATTGACATGAAGTTTGAAAAAAGGCGACTTTCCCCAAGAAATAATGTCTTTAATTATAAACATCTCTGTTTTTACGATCTTATAAAAACACACTTAAGTTTTTTTAATATTTACCATTTTTTTTATTAATTTTAAAAGGGATCTTGACATTTAAGGATCATCTTTTACAGAATACAAAAAATTTATGTGAAATAATACATTACAACAAAACGACACTGAAGTAATGATAAATTAATTTTATACTAATGTTAATTTTGTAGGGAAGAGATAAATATCTTTTTTTTCCTTTCTAGCCGTCTTTAAATTGAGTTTGGAAACCTTGCCTTCTCTTTTCATATTTTTTATCTGTCATTATCCCTGTAATGGCCGAGGATATAATTATTAGGTTTAGGTTTAATATAAATTTTTAATATTGTTATTATCATATAATCTGTTTGGTTAATATATAGTTTACTTATATATTTATGGCTCTTGGAGTTATATAATATAATATAATTTTTTTCAATAGTTTTCAGCAAAAAGAAATTATAATTGCTAGAACTTATTTAAACAAATAATTAAAGATGATTTTAATATTGCCTTCATTATAAATATAAAATGAATGTATTAAATTATTGTTATATACTTTTTATTTAATTATTTTTGAACACCTTGTATATAATAGTGATTGTACTTCAAAATACATAAACATTATTAAAAAATAAGAAAATTATTGTATTTGCGCAATAGCTTTTTTTCTAAATATGTAGAAAATTCTTATACTTCAATCATATAAATACATAATTATTTTTTCTTTTCATTTAAAATGTTTTTAAACAAAACCTAAATATGTTAAATACTACTTTTTTATTAAATTGTTAGAACTTTTCAAACACAATTTTCTTGAAAGATATTTGAATTGAATTAAAATAATTAATATTTAAACCTCTGACACAAAAGATCTGAAAAGTAAACAAACAAATAGAACTGAGCTTCAATTAGAAAATATCTTTAAACGGATTAAAATGTTTTCTTGTATTCATGGCTAAGATCACTCTCGATTAAGACACCTTCCAAAGTAGGAACTAAACTATTCGGTTTATCCGTTTAGGAGCTATAATTTCACAGACAGACATACATCTCAACATCTCTCGGACTTACAAATTCTTTAAAAGCATTTTTTTCAATTAATTACTATATTCATTATAATATTAAAGTACTATTTTGTATAAACATTGGTTTTCATGGAGTATATATTATTTATGTATACAGCGTGTTGGAAAAAAAATAGTTTTAAAATATCATTTTATGTTGCCTCTAGAATTTTTTGTTATTTTTTTAAATGAATATTGCTTTTTGTGTAATGTAAGTAGATTCAGTTTTTACTATGTGATTTATATGTACTATAGTTGTCAAAAAATTATATGTTCATATAAATATTGCTTAAGAAATTAAAAATGTTTTGTATTATACATGCATATAAATATGTATAAAATATTTAAGTGTGATAATATAAGTTGGTTTTCTAATAAATTGTAAGTTGCATATAAAAAAATTATAATATTTTATTTAGTTTCTAATATCTTGTAGTGAGAAAGAAAATAAAAATGATAAATGTTTCAATGGTTGTTACCATTATATAAAAACCTTTGATGAGGCCAGTCGTGGTGCAGCGGCACTGAGTGCGACTAAAACCGACTGGTTGTGGGATCGAACCCCACTCGAGGAGATGAAATATTAACTTAAATTTATATTTCGATTTCCTCGGTCTGGTGTCGAGCCAAAGGCCTGGAATGCCTACAGAAGTTGGCTGAAAGTGAGGAACGGAGTGTGTGGACATTAGGTTCCCTCTGCCTACCCTGCTGTGTGCGGGATACAGCGTAAGCTGATCTATATTTACTTTAAAACAATCATCGTATTATATGTACTAGTGAATTATAACGACAACAAAAACCTGATTGATTAACAAAATTAATGTATCCAATAATACTCACGCCATCAATACAAATCAAACAACGTATCACTTCACTTATAATTGACGAATTGAATTGAAATATATGGAAACAAAGGTATACATAAGAGCTAAAAACATAACCGAAATTTTGGGCTTCGCTGGAGACGGATAATAACAAGACTTAAATATTCTTTGATTTATTAAAACGAGGAAAAACAATAAAATATAATCATTCCCTCGAATAGGAATTGAATCGCAACCATCGCCTATACAAACACGCATTGTACCCCAATGGCCTTTCATAATCTACAAGTCACTAAGGATCCTTTATTTGATGATACCATTAATTTTTCTCCTAAAGGTGTGAAGTAAGGATCATCAATTCTTATTAGTTAGACATTTTTGTATGTATGTGATATAGATTGAATGGCCTATGCAATTGTTGGTTGTTTAGTTCGGGTTCGAGTCCAGGTGGCTGCCTTTTTTTCCCTAAATTGTAACAGGATTGAGGCCTCAGGTACCTATAGTAAAATAGTTTTTTGTTTGTTACGCACTACTTATTTTTCCACAATTGCTTTTGAGATTTAAATGGTAATATTGAATAAAGACTTAAATTACAGAACCTAACACCGAACGATGACCACTAAAGTGTAAATATACTAAATGTAACTGCTTTCGTTATGGTGCAGAGAAACAAGAGTGCGGTTGTACCTAAACGAGACAGGGTGTGGTTTCGATTCCCACTCGGGAAAATTAAATATTTATTATTTTCAGGTCTCAATGGAAACGGAATCTCTTAACACAAGGTTCCCAGGTTCCTTCTGCCTACCATGTACGGGATACAGCGTGAACATAGCGGGACACTTTCCGAGAATATTCCAGGCTTTGCATGTTATGTGGCGGATCAAAACGTCGCTCTGTCTTCTTTTTTCTCATTACCAGAGCGAAGAAATTAAAATATTTATAAATAAAAATTCATTCCCCCGAGTGGGAGTCGAACCCAATACCGTCGTCTAGAGGCTCTAGTACATTATCAATACAATATAATTATACTTACTCTACACACATCTGTTCTCCTAAAGAACAGTTTGTCAGGCTTATATAAATAAAATATAAATGTTAGCCCAAACGATTCTACGACGATACTATGAAAAATATATAACATATGTAAGTAAAGAAGGGTGCCACAATATGTATGAGTTTTCTTATACACCGACACTAAAATAACCTCTTACTGCTATTATGTTCATTAACTCAAGTTTGAAATGTGCTTTTTATACTTTGCGATTTGTCGTGACGATAACATCGTGAGGTCCACGTGTTATACGCGTGATGGTCGTGCGTTCAAATTTGTTCGGGGTAATGTTAACTGCAATATATGGATATTTTATACATTCCCTATATTTACTATAAAACCCAACACCATCATATAGCTTTATTCTAGAAACATAATTTAGATTTTCACTTTTAATTTAGTTGGTTATATATATAGTTTAGACTATATCTCAACTTTTTACATTTGGGCCCACGATTTTCCATCTCCATTGATCTTTTACACATACACACAGCAGCAAGGGCAGAGGGAACCTAGTGTTAAGACACTCCGTTCCCCACTTACCGCCGAGATTTGGAGATATTTCGTGTTGAGTGGTGGAACTCCAAGCCGCGTTTTGCCTCGACACCAGAGCGAATGAAAAAATGAAAATTTAAATGTAAATAAATACTTCATTTCCTCGAGTGGGGATCATATTGAAAAAAAAAATAGAATCAATATAAATAAGAACAGAGACAGACAGTCTGTAAAATTCAACTTATGACACAAAGAGGATTAGTAGGTCAATTTATAAAAAATAAAATAAGAATAAACGGTGATTCCAGTCTAGTAAGACATATCCAAATCACCAGTGCGTTATATAAGCATATTAAATCAAATTTTCAACCGTCGAAACTTCAACCAGAAATGTAACAAGAAAATAAAGAAAGTGACTAAATTCTTGCTCATATTGTCTAAAAATCTTAAAGTAACTGTAAGAAAAGAATCTCTGCACCAAGCATGCAAATAAAGTGAAAGACTGTAGAATAGAAGGTAATAAAAACACAGTGTATCAGTTTTCCGTTCTATATCGTCCAATAAAAAAATGCAGTGTCGAAATCAGTGTTACATCCACTTTTATTTTG
>DWAO01004166.1:0-13143 GCA_018230605.1 Heliconius congener
CCAGTCGGTTTACAGTCACACTTTGTGCCGCTGCGCCACGACCGGCCTCAGTAGTTATTTATAATATGTTTTTTTAATATTATTCTTTCTTAAGGGTGAAATAAAGGCTTTTAAGAGTGTTAACGTGGCGTTTAGTTGTCGACACTCTAAGCAAAAAGTGGTATTAAAAAAAAGCCCCATAACATTATAAATTGTGTTTTTTTTTCATATATTTTTCGTTATAATATCCCGGTCGCGTGCGTGAGCCCTGTGAAATATTAGCAATGTAAGGGTTTCCTTTTAATATGGGAAGTGGGTGATAGACGGCGCTGACGTGAGGGGAATCTGTCGAGTCACCTTATCACACTGACGAATAGCAAAGAAACAGTTTGTGTCACACAAAAAATTGTGTTTTGTGTTTTTAATCATTTAAAATTTTAAAAAGAGAAGGGAGTAAATTTTAAAAATGTCTATAATTTTCAATAAAATATTGGACTTACTACTTTTCAGGTAATTGTTTTACTCAGTAATTTCTTAATTTATAATAATATAAATTATCAATTCTATAAAATAATGATTTTTGTAAGATCTTTTTAATTGAAAGTAAAGATCCTTTGAAGTTGATGGTAGAAATTGAATTTAATGAATAAAAAAGCTTTTAATTAAAAATATTAACAAAGTATTCTTTTATGATTATCATTAATAAAAAAGTTAAAAAGGCAACAAGAACGAATCGCCGAGTCATTCGTTAAACGGCGAGCTTAATAGCCTTGAAGGGCCCGTCACCTCGAGATCACCTCTATTGGTTGCGTCGTTACCGCCCTATCTTAGATATTACCGTGATGGATTACTACCGCGGATAATTAAAATATTTCCTTAAGTAATTTGAAAATATTGTAATCGTTTTAATATTATTAAAGCTATCAAAAAATTGTTTTACTTAGAACACTTTGTGCAGTGTTGTTAATTGTCGGAAGTGTTCTCATAAATATTTGGCATAAATTTATAAATTTTATAAGATTTTTTTTGTTATTATTATAAAATTATATGGGAAACACATAAAAATAATTACTTCAGGCTGTCGTGGCGCAGTCGGATATATTATTTTTGAAAGCTAAAGCTCAGCGTTGAGTTTCGTCACTCATGACACCTATATCTTGAAAATCGAGAGGAAATTGAATGGGAGTATGTTCTGAACAAGTTGAACTGCTATAGGGTAAAAAGCGTGAACTTGCATTATTTAAGTGAATCACATTTAGTAAAGGATGTTCTTCTATGTTCTTAAATATTTTTATATTTATTGTAACTATATTTAAAGTGTCAACCAGAATGTTTTTACATTCTTCCATTCGCATTCTATACGTAACCAAAACTCGTAACATCAAAGAAGATCCTGCCCACAAGCATTTCCCCTCGATTGCCAAGCTTCGGCGGAGGTATTCCAAATCAAATTCCATCCGTACAATTACACGAGCTCGGATGTTCCAGTGCTCTTTGGTAATGTTAGATGTAAGGGGCGAGTGTGTTTTCATTCATTACACCGAAAAAAGAAATGAGAAATGCCTTTAAAAATGTAAAGGTTTGGTAGAGCTTCCATTGTATGTACTTGATAATTAATATTAAACGTTCTATTTATATTAGATTTCTGTTTTGTTTTTTAAATTTAATATCCTTAACTTATTTTTTTAAACATTTTTAAAGTGTTAATCCACACTTAGGAAAGATAAATACTTATTTAGAAAACGTATAAAAATTTAAACGTAGCGGGACTCGAACCCGTGCCTCCTGGAAACCGACCGGGCGCTCTGACCACTAAGCCATACGTTCTCACCAGGCTACGTCGAAATTCTTATACGCTTGTTACAACTTATTTATGTTGTTCTTTCAATGAGATCTTTCAATGAGAAATTGCAAGCACCGCTGCTTGAGAGAGTGTCAACTCTGGTACATTAAAGAATCCTTAATCTTAAAATCTCGGAGTATCTTAGTATCGTATAATCTTGGGTTTTTTTCTGTCATCATACAAATAATAATTTTACAAACAATAACAAACAAAAAAAAAGTTAAATATTTAGCCAAATCAATAAAATATTTGTGTAAAATAGCTCTTTCAGCAATTTCGTCGAACAACATAATTTAAATTGACATAACTATTTTATTTATGAATCGATTTTCTCCGCTCGCATTAAGTTCTCCCGGTTCTTAATTAAGCTGAATTCTGGAGAAACACGCGTCAAGTGGAGGTACTGATTTTGTTTGTCTCGTTACTAGAGCGAGAAAATGAAAATATGTATTAAATATTTATTCCAGTGTCAAATGAACCCGCAAACTGTCGCGTTTACAGTAGTAGCACGCTTGTGCCTCTGCGCCACGACTGGCACTTTTTTCTTATCTTACCGATATCCGTTCCCTTTAGTTAATTTCGGGAGCAAATGTCGTTAGTGATCGTCATTATTTTTTTACTAGATCGGAGAAACGGAACTATATACCTAATACATAATAATTTATAAATATAAATTTTGTCAGTACTTCAAACACACAATTACAATTACACCAAGATAACCTATACTATTTAAGTGATCTCTTGTTTTCCCAAGAAGATTTTCTGCTTCATATTTTGTAAATGCGTTATAAGATGACACAACGTCGGGTAAGTCTCCGCCGTAATGAGCGCGAATGCTCTCTTTTATGAAAATCCAGAAAATAAAGTTTACGGCGTTAAGTAAAAAGTTTGCCGCAGAGGTTCATTATAACAGTACATTATATGTTAGCGAGAGGCCCCACATTGTTCACCTGAATTTGTTTTCAAGATTATTTTGCAAGGAATTTTCAGTAAAAAGTTTGTAGTGACCATAAAGAGAAATTTGGGTTTTATACTGACAGAAACTGCGGTGTTTTAGAAAAGTTACGAAAGATATTAGTTCTACTCGGCTGTAAGCTCCATGAGAGTAAAATGTATTAGTTGTTGTAGCTTTTTTGCATTTTCTCTTTTTCAATATATGGAAAACTATCTTTTATCTTTTTAAAAATTGTTTTTTACAATTATTCTCTATAAATATTCGGTTTTTACATTTGCTTTCTGGTTATATCATTATGACAGGTGATTTTCAATTGCCAAAGTTCACAGCCCTGTTCTTAACCTAATTTACATCCACATCGCACTTGTCTCCAGTTCCGTCCAAGTTTGATTCTGATATGTGCTTAGGAAGTTATGCCGGCGAAGCGCCGGTCACTTGCACCGACCCTGGGAGTTATATCGTCCACTCGAACAAACCAAATGGGCAAAGTAATCAAGACGGCTCAGACGTTGCAAGCATTTATTGCCTTCTACACGACCGCGGGATTAATGAGAAAACTTTACGTCGCCACTTACGACTATATGGCCCCTGCGATCTGGTCGCGTGCCAATTTGTGATGTAGTAGAGCTCGGCAGTCCATTGGTAATCTTTTAATGTGTAGACCGTTCTTGTAATACATAGTTTAATGTAATGGTTCAACTGAGAGGTTAGGGCTTCATTGTAGTCTAGAGAGCCTGACCTTTTTGTGTAATGGCAGATTTTCAACTAAATTTCTATTTATATAAATGCCATTGGTGATGGCATTGGGGGCTTCAATGGTTGCGGTCAATCGGGTTTGTCCCAAATTTTTCGCGATGACGTTTTGTCATACATAAATATTATGGTTATAATATTTATATAGTACTGTTATTTACAATAAAAAATTGTGATACATTTTTTCCTTTTTTACAAATAGAATGTAAGGTATAATAAGAAAAAAAATCTTCACGAAATGGTCTTGAATTTCCTTAAAAAAAATACCAAAATGCTGCGGGCTCGAGTAAGCCCCACAAATGTTTACAACTTTAAAACTCCATTACGGTACGCAATCAGCTCTGAAATGACACAACGCCGCGTCTGAACGATTGAAATAAAAATTCTCATTCGACATTCCGAGGCGGTACGCGGGGCAACTGTTCTAATTGAATTACCACAAATTTAACGATATTCGGATGTTGGTTTAAAGTCAACCATACTTGTTAGCAAAAATTTATAAAATATCAGTCAATACTATCTTTATTGTTTTATTACAAGTACATATACGAGTACAGTAAGTGGGCTGTTATTTTATTATATGTTTTTAAATTTTTGGTAATTTATGAATGTACGTACAATTGTATGTATTGTTAATTAATGATAATTTTCAATATGTATGAAAATATCGAATGTGTTATTATACGATTAAGAAGCCATATGCCAAAATTCAACCCGGGCCACGAGTGTGGGGCTGTATATGCGACTGGTTGTAGATTCGATTCTCACAAGGAAATTACACATTTAATATTTTCATGTCTTCGTACTGGTAACGAGTCAAAGCGCGGCGTTAAGTTCGGACAATCAGCACGCAATGGAAAGTAGTGAAAGGAAATGTGTTAATAAGAACAGAGTATCTTAACACTAGAATTCCATGATCCCCTCTGTTTTTATATCTTTTGTATTTAAATGTTAGAACCTACGTCCAATAAAAAGAAAATTTCGTTTACATTTGTTTATAATAAAATTTTTAGCATTTTATTTGAAAAAATGTTAACCACCATTAAACGAGCTATATAGCATATGCCTAAAATAAATAAATGTGTCCTTTATTGTATTATTTAGTAACAATTTTTGTATTCGGTTATTGTAAATGGATACCTCGACTCGCCTATTCTCAGTTAATCGTGCCGTTTGAAGCGAACGCGAGTAAGTGAATAGCACAAATTCTCGGCGAGCTCACGTAATATCGCCGAGATTGTTCCGCTGAAGACTCCAGAATGTAATGTAATTATCGGGCTCGTTAGCGAGCGCGCTTTGGTCCACTGCACGGTATTTTGGGACTAGTAGGATAATTTTTACCTGCTGACCACTTTGCGCTGTTCGTCTTTAATTTTGAAATATTTTGATTTTATATTTAAATAAATTGTTTGTTAGAAGCAATAGATACAACGTTTGGATTTAGTTTTAGTTGATAGTTTGAGATTCTCATTAATTCTTATTAGACCTTTTTATATAATTGCAATATTTTATTTTGTAGATAGTTTTTAACGTATCCTGCGTATCATACACAGGTAAGATTTATTTTAACTTCTTCATCTATAGTAATATACTGTACTTATCATGTTTCATTATCTGCAAGAGAAAACGTAATTTCTAATTTATAGGATATTTCAGTTATAATTGAGTGCGAATTGTAGAATTTAAGGAAATCCAATTTGTAACTGCCTGAGACTAATCTGCGAGACTGTCAGTCCAATTCATTCCGAGCGCCGGCTTTCATTGGGTGTCGTCTAATAATTCAGGTATTTTGGGAGCTTGTATTTTAAGTAACAAGCGGTGCATGGAGATGCGTTCGAGTTCTTGAGAAATTAATACCTTTTAATATTGTGAAAGGCTACCTAGATCGAAAAAAGAAAGAAAAAAAAGCATACCAAAAAACGTGTATTTCAATCCTATAAAGGGAATCAAAATTAATAGGTTACTTTCGGTTAACCTAGAATTATTAAATTTGGCAGCTAGCATCTAAAGATAGTACTAGTTAAGGAAAAAATCTTAAAGCATTTGTGATTAAATTCTAAAAATAATAGCCTTAAAAGAGGAGCAAAATTTGTTATTAAAGCCACTAGTTCAATTGAAGTATCAAATGAAAGGGCTCTTTCTAAGCTAAACTGAATTTCAGGAAAAGTCAGAGACCTTCAATTTCTTGCGACCGCGCTTGTTTTATGAAGTACAAATGTAAAATCCAAAAAATCTTATACAATATAATAATAAGTTCACATTTTTAATTTAATATATTTCTGTCTTCACGTTTACTACCCTCTTAAAAGACAAGGAAAAATGGAACGTCTACTACCCAATGGGGTAAGCGTAGTTGATGAATGCATGAACTACGCTTTGAAATATATGCTTTTTTTAATATTGTGCTTTTGATAGTGGAATCTATTATTTTTCTTTGAAACATTCTTCCGTTTTCATATCTATTTGCAGCTGCGTCACTATGCGTGCTGTATCTTATTGCATCAACATTAATTAAAACTAATTAGGTTGGATGCACACTGTTGAGTGAAATTTACATTACGACGAGTATCCGCGCTAAGAGAAAAGAATTTCATTAAAAATATTTTGCCAGCCTCAACTATACAGTTGTACGGCGAGCTCTATTAAACGGAAAGCTTTGAAATTGAACATTTCTGCCTTGGGGCTGCCCCGTGCGGATGAACGAACGCGTCGAGTGGATTATGTTTTAATACGCCGGTATTGTTTCAGCGTATCTGCAGTGTAACTTTGGACCTAGATTTGTGTCAGTTGTTCTTTATGACTGCAAAGCTTGTCGTTTTTTTTAGTTCAAAACAAAGATGAATTGTGCTTTCGGCAAAGAAAGTCGTGTCGTGTCTTTGATGGATTATTTTCTATATTAAAAAAGAAATAATACAGCATATGGTACAGAAATTATGATGAAATAATCACACATAATTTTCGTTGCAAATTATTATTTTTGTAAATATTGTGCTGAGATTCAAAGTAAAGAAATGTAAAGTGACGTGATAATTTATAATAGTATACTAGCGGAACCGCGCGGCTTCGCCTATTTGAAGTGTACGAACGTTTATTAAATATATTATTATATGAAAGATATTATTTAATTATTCTTAAAACAACGAAATTTCTTGTTGCTTAGACAGGTAGCATGTCAGACAACATATTGCATATTAAATAAATACATATTTCAAAATATTATTTTATATTGAAAATATTACGAACATGACAAAAAAAGTGGCCTATATCCATCTCAAGACCCTGAAGTCTATTTGAATTTTTTTCAGAATCAGATTAGCAGTTACTTTCGAGTTTATAATATAATTATGGATTAATGTGTTTATTATTTTTGATCGAACAACAGATGTTAAAAAAAAAAAATAGAGTCGTTGTTGAATGAAAACACCGCCACTCTTTGTCATACACTCTACTCTAGGTAACACCAGAGCGACAAAATAAAAATAAGTCCCCTAGTAGAACTCGAACCCAAAACTACTTTAATACAGTCAAAGAATGCGAAGATTAACAATAGTAATAATATATAATATAGTAATAGTTAATAACTTTTGTCAAATCTCTTTGATCGAGCAACCGATATTTAAAAATGCTTATTAAATACTTAAATCAGTTTATATACTATATTCCTTTTTCAGGCGGAGATCTGGTCGGTGTTCATTGCCATTTTGCGGAAGAGCGTGCGAAATCTGCAAGCTTGCACCGATGTTGGTCTCATACACCATGTGCTGCAACGGTTACCCCGCGCGGAGACAGTGGTTGCAGGTTAGTTATTATTTGTAGTTAGTTTTGACAGACAGAAGGCTTAATATTTGGTTGAGAGTTATACATAACAATTAGCATTCTGTATTTTTAGCAATATTTAAGTGTAGAATGTATATAGTACATTCCAATGCCTTTGCCTAAAAGTACTTAAGGTAAACATTTTATTTTGAAATTAAATTTATACATATTAATGTCTATATTTCTATACTATTCTTAATACTAAGCGAACAGTTTTCTATGTTAAAAACACTAATCTTAAGAACTACTGATTTCTATTGAATAACACATTTTGTGTTAAATATAAATAGCTTTTCCATGGAGGGAGGCTGTAGGCAATATTACATCATATTTATCATTTGTACCTGCTCGGGTACTTACAATGTGCCCTATATCATACATAACTCTATGTAATTTGACCAAACGGACGAAGCCGCCGGCAGGCTAGTACATTATATAAGGCATGTTTATATAAAATTCCCTCATATGAAAGATTTGGTGTACAATACAACTACATCTTAGCAGTTATGACAGCCCACTCTGAATGCTTGATATTGACACGCCCTTTCAATTTGTACGGTAGGAGAACCCTTATTTGATAGCGCCCTATTCAAAACTACTACACGATTTTTTGCCCTGCTTAATATATGTCTATTGCGCGAGGTGTGTTTTGTAAACTCCTGCTACTATATTATACCCTGGTACTACTGGGAATTGTAAGAAATTTTAAGAAATAACGTGTAGAGCGCCTTAAGAAAGGGCTAAGCAAAGTTGGTTGGAAGTCTTCTGAAGAAATTAAACGTGGATTAAGAATTTGATAATGTGCTTAGATGTGCTTAAATATTTCCTTGTTATATATATTTTAAAAATACAAGTACTTAGAAGTATTATGCACTACTTTATGTATACTGTATTTATTTATTTAATAAAAAGAATCTCAAATAATATAAATATTATAATATTCAACGATATTCATATTATGAGCCGTAAGTCGATAGTGCTTGTTGCTCGAGTGTCGCGGGTACATGTAATTTCAGTTGATTCGGATGCCCAAGTAGGCTCGTGTATGCAGTAATATCATACTCATTTCCTGACTGACTCAATAGAGAATAAGAGAATATGTTATAGAAAATATTTAATATAATGTTTCTATATTGAAGTATGAGTGGTTTTATATCAGCTATATAAAGGCAATATGAAGGGAAGATCCTTGTGCCTTAGGATACTTCAATCCCATACAATTTCTGTTTTAATTAACTTGAAGTATTTATTTTTTATATTGTTTTCGTATTAATATTAATCAACAGTTAACTACTAAAAAATATCTTTTTAGTATAAAACAAAAATAAAAATTGATTTTGTGATTTTACCCCAAGGTAAAATGACGTCTTGTGTTTCGGGAAAGTGACGGTATAGGTTTATACGAAAACTTTATTTTTCCGCTTTGTTTTAGAATAAAGGAGTGACGATTTCCAAATTCATTAAAACATGTTTGATAAATATTCTTTATTCTTTCTAATGCTATCAGATATTTTGAAACATAACATTCTTCGGGAGACTTTCGTATTGACCTTTGTTGCTTTTATAGCTTTTATGACTGTCCGTATTGGGCTTAAGACTAGGGTCCTTTCCTCTTACTTTGTGGTATCTAAAACAACAAAAATAAGAATTGGGACAGTCCCAAGGTCCAAAAATATAAGTAGCAGTAGCAAAATTTTGCCAATGCGCTTTATACCTGACGTGCACATTCAAAATCGCAGACTCCGCCAATCGAGATGTGGGGCACACAAGACCGCGAGGTTCGCTTGTCACTGTCAATAGGTACAAGGTGTCTTAAGGTACACGGATCTCTCCTAGTGAACTTACTCACGAACTTTTGATTTTCATGTGCAATTTTTTTTTATTAAATCTTTTTCACGTTGTTTAATTTTGTTTTGTATAGAGGAGTGATATGCTGAGATATGCTGACGCTAAAAGAGTAAAATATCTTGTATGCTCAAAGAAATCCTGGGACATGATATCACCCGGGGGTATACTAAACTACGCGGTCAAACCTATGGACCTTAAGGCAGAAAATAAAATCATCAATTCCGATTATAAAAAAAAAAATTTATACTATTCTAGTATTAACTTCTTTTTTACACACTTACACTATTCACGACTTACACTATCTATTTTATACCCCATGAAACAGAAATTATTCAATAAGCACATGAATAAAGTTTAGTGTCCCGCACATACTAGACAGAGAAAATCTAGTTAAGACACTTCGTTTGTAAAGTCTAACACTATATACGTATTATTGCTGCGCCACGACGACGGCTTTACGTTATAAAAGAGAATATTATAAATTAAAATAAAAGTATGTGGAATTTTTCTATATAATTCATAAAAGGCTCTTCATATCGTCATGCTTTGTGGCATCTTATCGTCATGCATCGGTGGCTTGGTATGCCTTTCGTAAGTGCCAATTATATTTCTCTTCATCGACTCAGTCATACTTGTATTCTGTGTAAAAAAATATTTTTTAAATAGGCGGTTAATTCTCTAGCCTCTAGCCCGCAAAGTTTCGTTTGCGCGGTTTCTGTTAATGTCTGTAATGTCAATTAACTTCTATATCAAAGCAATAATTAATATTGTAGAATTATATATTTATAAAGGTAGATTACATAACATAATCCACCCGTTGCCTTTGTTCCACTGTACGACTATGCACAATGAACATACATACCGCTGATCTGCATACGTAAAATATACGGATTACCGAAATTCTAACCTCATCGCCCCGAGCGAGGACATTGTATTTATTCAAATTAGCCAGTTATGAAAGCCTATTGCTATATATTGGTTTACAATAACGAATTTAATTTTACAAAAGGTTTTGGGCGAAGTATTAAATTTATTTCTAATTTGAGCAAATTATCGTTATAAAATGATTTCATTTTTCCTAAAGTTATTACACAATAATAAATGATTTACATATGTTGATTGCTTAAGTCGTATTTTTTACGATGAGTAAATGTTTTTATAAAAACATTTTATTTAAATAGGCCAGACTTATAACGGAGTGTTCTGACACTAAGTTGTTTCTTCAGCGCCTTGTCGATTTAATTCGCAATATCAATCGTAAGTGTTTTTTTTTTCAAAATTTATTCATAACTATCAAGGTTTTAATACGCCTTGAACGGGTGGATAGTTAAAATATATCGGGATGAATTTAAGCAATGACCATGATAATAAATAATAGCCTTCAAAGCACAAAGGAATACAGGATTTTTTAATAATTTCAAATGGATTTATGGCCGACTGAGATAAAACCAAGAATTGTTGTTATTCTTTTTTATCTTCACTTTTCATTCCACATGTAGCATCATAGGCAGAGGAAACCTCGTATTACGTACTCTCCTGTTTCCATTCCTAGCCCTATTTTAGAGACATTGCCCGTTGAGTGGTGGAACAGAATCTTCGAATTTAGCTGTGTTACGACGGCCTCTACTAAAAGTTCAATACACGTTATAAAAAATTGTAGGTTAGAATTATCTAAATAAGAAAATACTACAAGAAACCAGTAACTCTTTTATATATTTCGTTGAAAATTTTTCTATCAGTTGATATTTTTCTATCACTGTCTCTAAAAGCGGTAAAAAAGGAACAGGTAGAGAGAGAGACGTATAAAGTCTAAGGGACTTTTTAACAACTATTTGAATAATAAAAAGAACAAAAATGGAGGCGCCGGGTATCGATCCCGGTACCTCTCGCATGCTAAGCGAGCGCTCTACCATCTGAGCTACGCCCCCTGTTGACAATACTTATCAATTTCTTGATATTGTATTTTTTTATATACATTTTAAATGGTATGTATGTTTTCTGGATTGAAAAAGTTCTAAAATAAGTTGTAAAGTGACTATCGGTTAGCATATCCGATGAATACCAGGAAAACATCATTACTAAGGAGTGCGTTGTAAGTTTACAATATCTATCTACAAAAAAAAAGAACGAAAAGAAGTTACCTGAGACTTACATAAAAAGAAGGTTTTGAAAAATTGTTTCTTTTATCTCCTACGACTGTAATATTTATGTATGTAAGAAATTAATTGTACATACATAGTTCTTTTAGTAGACAGATTTTGTTACTTATTTAACACTAATACAACAAAAACTTGAAAAAAAATTGACATTATATCTACATACATACTTATATATTATATGCATCGTGTCTTTTTTTAGGTTATTTTTTTTGCTATGGCGCTGCCTCTTGTAATGTAATCTGTACATGAATAATGCAGAGCAGCAAACAAATCGTGAATTAATTTAATATAATGTTTTGTATAATTTTAAAATATTTCTTATACAATCAATGAGTTCATAGGATCTGTTACACCGTAATTACTAGGATTTTATAAGGCTCGAGGAGCTATTTATACTATACTTTCATAGCGGATATGCTACGCTTGAAATACATAGGGGTGAACTTTTAAAAGCTCCGCCCAGTTTTTTATTTGAGATCTTGTAATAGCCGGTTCCAAGGCAAATATTGAGAAGGATGATGTATTTCTTTTATTATCTCAAAAATGTTAGGGTTGTACAATTCGTTGATTTTTTTGCCTTTAAAAGTAAGTATTCTTTCTATTAAAATTTAAAATTTTTATTGTTATTGTTGGAAATCATCCAGGGAATCGTATCCCACGAATACTAGGATATTATACGAGTTAAGGAGTGCAAGCAAAACTATTTATTATAAGGGTTGTAAATGCTCCGCCCTATTTGCCTAATTTTACTTATTTTTTTTTTATTCCTAACAAGTTTCTATTTTATAAGTTTTAGTTATAGAGGAATGTAATCTACTGTTGTTGACAGCATTGTTGCAATAAATAGAAGGATGGATTTATAGATCCCGTCCGTTTTTACCTGGATAGAACTTTAAACCATACTTTCATATTATTCATATCAGAAATTTCTTCTGATGTCACCTTGTTGGCTTTACGTTGATTATTATTAATTATTATTTTCAATTGTCATTTAATCAATGAAATTAGTTAAGTTATTATAATTGATTAGTGTGAAGTAAATATTATTTATTGTGTGATCTATAATCATTCATGGAATCCGATCCCATCATTACCAGGATATTATTTGTGTTAAGGAGTACATTTTACAATTTCTTTTATGGTAATGGTGGTTTCAAAGAGTCCGTCCATCTTTACTTGTCAGGTCTTTTATCGGCTAGACAAGGAACAAGTTAAGGATTGTTCCAATGTAAAGAAACTTTAAGGTGAATCAAGTAATTTTGCTTAGTATTATTTAATAGGCATTTCTTTGTATGTATGATAGAAACCGCTTATGGTGTTATTATACATACCATATATATCAATACTGTCAGTGTTCCGCCCATTTCCTAGGAATTATTTTACAAAAATTACTATACAAAAACAGATATTAATATTATGATTTTCTGATCATTAATCACACGCAAAACGGATTATTACATAAATCATGTATATATATATTATTTAAACTAACTAAGTTTAAGTTGTTATTTTTGTTACATAGCTGAAAGCCGTCCAAGGGATCCTATCCCATGAATACTAGGACGTCATTAAAGTTAAGGAGTTCATCAAAAATTTGCACCATCAATCAAAAGGAGAAAGCTCGCTACAGCTCCGCCCCTTATTACCTGAAGTTTGCTTTGTAAATTATACAACCTCATTTTACATTCGTTCCCATAACGACCGGGTTGTTATATTTATAAAGGAGATGTTTAACTTTTTTGTATATATATATATATATATATATATATATATATATATATATATATATA
>DWAO01004167.1:0-13143 GCA_018230605.1 Heliconius congener
GACACCAGAGCGAAGAAATGGAAATATAAACTTAAGTAAATATTTCATCTCCTCGTGTGGGGATCGAACCCACAACCAGTCAGTTTTACATTCCCACTTTGTGACTGCGCCACGACTGGCCTCAACAAAGCCTTCGCCAACATGAAATAAAATATTATATTGCAGAAATAGCTTTATTTATAGGTAGTTGATCCCAGCACGCACGCCGAATACTAAAATTACATAGTTTAGTTCCACCGTTCATTTTCATTCAACAATAACAAAGGCGGGGGAAGTAATTAATAAGGCTAATATGATTAGTAGTTGCGCTTCTAACTTCGTAGTCGTCTTAGCAAATACTTGGTAGACTCCCAAATGAGCACCTCGATAGAAGCATTTTAGTATAGTGATTTTCGGATTTGTATTATATGTGACTGGAACTTGCATTTCTTAAGTCATTTTGTTTCATATTGTAAATTGTAAATGTTATAATATATATATCGAACTTTTTATAATAATATGAATACTAGTTTTTTTTAACAAATTAATACATTTGTTTTTTTTTCCATTTATAGTCCTAAATAAAAGTCGATAATTTTTATTTTGTTATATTCTTCCGCTTTTTTTAAATGAATATGCCGATTGGAATTATCAAAATTATTTATTATTTACTTCTGCGTAAACAAATTCAATAATTGAATGATTGAAATAAGAATAAGGAGTTAATTTGAACAAAAGCAGTGTGATTTGTGTAAATGGCACTGGCGCTTTAGACACCATAAACAGAAGACTAGGCTGGCTCAAAGTTGTTTTTTCATAACGCAATATAAATATATATTGTTAGAAATGCAACAATGGGTTGTGCTTTTGACTTTTTATTTTAAATGTTTTGTCTCCTTATTTTAAAATATTTGGTATCTTGAGCCTCTCGGTGTGGGATCTGTGGTACCGGGAAGAGATTTTGCCATTCGGTTCTAATTTTGCAATGGAAGCAGATGTTAACTATATCGTCAGCATTTAACTATAGTAGTATATTTGTAAGCCACCATGAGGGGCTAACCCACTGGTATCCATCCTAAAAAATAAAAAAACTCCTTTAGAATCAATGGAAAAATAATTTATTTTAACATATCAAACTTTAACAGGAATGCCCCTAACTAGCGTGGATGCCGAGAGATTATTATACTACCGGTTATACACACACGGTACACGGCCTCAGGAACACGCAAACGGAAAATGACCTAACTAAATAATTGAAATCATAATTAATTAGACAGCACTTTTTTAATATTTGTATCTGTCCTGTGTAATATTTACACACCCTATTATTTTGATTGCCATAATTCTGATAGTAAAACTCAAATAAAACTGTGTTAGTCGATTAATTCATAGATTGATATCGGATCCGAGGAGATCAAAAATTTAAAGTCCAGCTGAATCCGAGATTGAACATAGCCTGCTAATCTTTAATTTACATTCAGTTTGTCTGTTCTATCCTTTTATTATTGTCAATTGTTTTCAGCCCTTTTATTATTTATATATGTAGATATTTTATATAATAATAATATCTTTAGATCACGTAACGGATGATCAGCTAAGCAAACTATAGTCCACGAGTGGCAGGAGTTCGGGAATTAAGCTACAATTAAACGGTCGTAAATTCAAAGTTTGTGTCGGGTCACTTCAGGGAGCTCGTGGGAGCTCGGTGGCAATTTATCAATTATTTACGCCACTCGGGCCCGACTGCCGTCACCTGACGCGACTGATTCGGGGATTTGTTTATTGATAGACGTAGTGTTGTTCTTGGACTTTATCACAGATAAAAAATGGATCGCACATAGCTTATAATATACAATATATGTACATATATACTACAAATATATATCTGTGAATTTTGAAGTAATAATATGTATTGCACAGAATTTTATTATTTATTGCAAAATCTATAGAAATTCGTTAAAATATGAAATTACATTCAAGTTTACAAGCACCTATATAGTGTTACGTTCTCATATCATATTGAAGTTTTGTTAAAAATAATTTTAAAATGGTATAAAAAAATTCAATATTGCTACTAATGAAGTATATACATATATATATTAATAGTAAATACTTTATCTTCACTTTGTAAAATAACAAAAGCTGGCGGACAAACCTTATTGCCACTACAATCAGTCACTTAAGCAACGCGCACACCAGTGACTTGTGGTCGACCCATCGATCTTAGTCGACGACAGTTTGCATGGCTCTAAATATTCTAGCGCCTAGTTACATAATATATTGTATGTATATTTAGAAATTATATATTTAGATATATTTTAGGCCGTCGTATCGCAGGCGCACGAGCATGTGATGCTCTCGAAATGCAGCGGTATGGGTTTGATTCCCACTCGGGGAAGTGGAATATTTAATATTTTCATTTCTTCGCTTTGGCTCTAAATTATTTTTTTAAAAATTGATTAAATAACAATGTCATATGAATTTCTGAATATACACTATAAGAAAATAATTATAATTATTTAAATCATCAGTAACATTTTATTTTAAATGATGATTTTGTGTGTCAGTAATATATGTATATATACAAGAAATAAATCAATACTCCTCTCTCCTGCTAAGGGTGTTATGAAGAAATATTAAATGGTACAATTTAGTTCCATATTCGGCTCTTTTAGAGATAAGTATAAATAACGTACAAAATATAACCATATAAAAATAATTATTTTTAGTGATTAAGAACTAATTGCTAAAAAAAAAAACAAAACGTCATCATCGTCGACACCGTCTCGATAATACTCGAACCTTTCACTTCGCTTACGAAATTAAACGATATACAGATGTGATACAGAAAATTACATTTCAACGTGTGCCTTCGATAGCTCAGTTGGTAGAGCGGTGGACTGTAGCCGGTGTGATTGTCATCCATAGGTCGCTGGTTCAAATCCGGCTCGAAGGATTATTATTTTTGTATATGCCAAATTAAAGTACACACTTTTGACATTTTTTGAGTTGCAATTTATTATTACTGTTATTTTCTGTAATGAATGACATATATGTTTGATTCAAAAGTACTACTCATTCTGTTAGTCAAAACAGCACTATTTAATGCAATTTTTAGTACAATTTTCTGTTTAATGATACACGATTGTAACAATAAACTGGATAAAAAATAACCCACATTTTTCTATGATTGTCATTTTCATAGTATTTATTTTTTTAAATATCTAAATATCGTTTCAAATCAATAAAAAAATATTAAAATTGCAACTAAATAATTGCCAATTTTATTAAATATAATTTGTCAAAATATATATATACGTGCCGTTATTAACAGTTAAGAAGTTTTGATCTGTAAACGACAAGCCGTCATCTGCTAAACGCTATCTCTTATACGAAGCGCTAAAACAACGCGAGCCGAAGCTCACGTAAGCCTTTTGTTCTATAATTCCAGAGGATTCCTGCTTAGTGTGCGTACATAGTAGGTCTTCTTAAAAAGCGTACGTATTTTAAAAGATTTATTATATTAATGAAATATTAAGAATACTGAAATCTACATTTTCATACAACTTGTAAGAAAAATCTACATTTTCATACAACTTGTAAGAAGAAATATTTTCATGTATGTAAGTGTATGATAATAAAATGCTTAAGACAAATTTTACCAGTTTTAATACATACTTTACTGTATTTTTTGTATACCTTACTTTACACTAGTTAAGGAACCATAGTATTCACATAATCTGTTTCTTTTATTTATGTAACTTTACTTACAATAAAATTGAGTAAAAAACAAATTATTTTGATATAAATAACTTTTTTCAGCTTCACGCAAAGAGGAGAGTATGAGGGAGCCTCGTGTTAAGACACTCCGTTCCTCACATTCCGCAGAATTCAACAGGCATTGTGTGTTTAGTGACGGAATTCAACATGACAGAACGGGAAAATAAAAATATTCTATATTTAATTTCCGCGAGTGGAAATCGAATCTACAACCCGTCGGGCTTACATTAGCACGCTTCTGACCTTGCACCGCAACTGGCCTCTATCCGTCGTAAAAATATAAATTATAATATAATAACTAATTTATAATTACTAATAAAATGTACGTTCATTCACAGAGCCCTGTATTGTCTTGACGCCATCACTCACACTCTTTGTGAGAGGTGGAGTGAAAATTGTAACAATACGGGATTAACAGTTGACGCCTTTATAAATATTCATTTCAAGAGTAAATTCGAGGGCCGTTTCGGGAGTTTCGTTTTGTTTGGGCGACAGATGTGTCGACTTCAGTTCTGATATGATTTAATTGCGTACAAACTTTATCATTCTCAGATTTATTTTCAAATTGTATACCAAATGTTACAAATAAATAACTTCAGCTACAGCTGCATAGTTTTCTGCTTTTATTCCATTATAAAAAATATGAATTTTATATGTAAATTTACCTTTTTGAGCTATATGCCACGTAACGGGGTAGGCCTAGGGAGCCTAGAGTTAAGATACTCCGCTCCGCACTTTCCGCCCAATTCTGAAGGCTTCAACACCATAAAAAAGATATTAAAATATTAAATATTTAATTTCCTCGTGTAGGAATCGAACCCACAACCATTTTTAAGTGTATAAATATATAATTTGTATATAGTTGTATATCGGGCTAACACTATTTATAGTGAGGTAACCGAACGCGTTATCGCGGTATCTTCACGCTCAGCCGAGTGGAAGCCTTCTGCTTCATCACACACCGGCTACGCACTTCAACTGCTGAATTTTTTAAAAATATTTTTTCAGATTGGGTGAAACGTATGCTTATACGGATTTAATTAAATAACTAACAGTTGCAAATAAAATAATACTGAATAAAAAAACATCTTTGTTTTAATTCGAATATTAAGTAATACAGTATTGAATTATTATTTTTTTATTAATTATTAAATAAAAAAATAGATTTCATTGTATAAACTCAATCAATTCATTTCCCTATTGACGCAAAGATAAAAGAGTTTACTGCATAGTTAAGGGTTTGATAGCTGGTGATAAAACAGAGTTAAAATTGTTAGAAACATTTAGTCGTAACTTCCGAATTTTTTTGTTTTTATTATTTTTTATCTTAAATCATATTTTCAAATAATCTATATAACTACACCACTTTAATTTGAACCCTCAATGATTTCCCTTACGCATGCTACGTAAAGCTCAAAGGTAATATTAATTGAGTCAGTCAGAACGACAATATTTAATGCCATTTTTAGTACTATTTTCTTATTAATAAAAAATAATCTATATTTATTCTGATCACTTTTATTCTGACCCTCAATGATTTCCATTAATTCACGCTACGTAAAGCGGTCTAAGGTATTGTTTACAAATAATTAATGACATATATGACCCTAAACCAATTTATCGAGTCAATGAAAACGACACTTTAAGATGACAATTTCAGTACTATTTACTGTGTAAGAAGTTTTGTTGTTGTTATTTTGTTGTGTTTTTAGAAGATTATAACGATTAATTAAAGACAAAAAAATTGCGCAGCGCACAATTTGTGACTGTAAATCGACATGTTGTGGGTTCTATATTTACTTAAATTTTTTCGCTTTGGTGTCGAGGCAAAGCGCGGCGTTGAATTCTGCCACTCAACACTCAATGCCTCCAGAAATCGGCAGAAAGTGGGGAACGGAGTGTGTTAACACTAGGTTCCCTCTGCCTACCGTGCTGTGTGCGGGATACAGCGTGAAGCTGTTTAGACAAAAAAATTATCTACAATACAGTTTTAACTTTAATTTTGACCCTCAATGATTTCCATTAATTGATGCTACGCAAAACGGTCCAAGGTATTGTTTACAAATAATTAATTGTCGAATACAACTGCGCCTGTTGATATTGGCATAATAAATGTTATACCATATCGACATAAATAAATACATCCCGTATATACTTGTTTTAAAGTATTACGGTCATATTTTTACAAAGAAGACAGGACCTTATTGTGATAGTGACATGGTTGACAATGTAATAAAGACTAGACAATCATTGGACAGTTTTGTGGTGTCGTACACGGAAAATTTAAAAGGATATTAATTTTATTCATTGGGAAATAGAGAATATATTGGCTTGGATTAGTTTAACGAGCCTACGGATTTACGTAGAGCTTAAGTTTGCCAAATTTTGTTCGAATATAGTTCTTCTGTCTTTAATATAAGGTCGAATTTGTCGGAAGCCGATATGGTTGTGTTGGTAATAATAGTTAGTGTCGCATACAGGGTGTTCCAGGGTGGCGGACGCAGTGCAACGCGTGCCCGTGAATAATACGTCTCTAACGGACGATTAACGTGCAACGTCAGTCGAACCGTTTTTACGCTAGCAGCCACTGTAAGCTATACAAACCGACCAAAAGTCATAAAAATTTAAAATTTTAATGTATATATTGTAACAAATTTTATAAAAATAAAGGCACGAGTGTTTTTTTTATATAATTTAAAATCATAAGGGTCATATTTTTAACTCATAACTATTTTTTCAATACTATTAATAAAATGTATGAGCTAACCATATATTACACATTTTTTTCAGCTTTAAGCAGTATTCCTTATGTAGCAGAGTAGGCAGAGAAGCCTAACACTAAGACACTCCACTACTTTCCGCCGAATTCTCGAGGCATTGCGTGTTGAGTGGCGGAACTCAACGCCGCTATATTTATATTCGACATCATATACATTGCACTAGTCCATTTTATGTACTTATATATTATTTAATTGAGATACTCAATTTATACTAGTCGGTAACCAGATAACCATTAGCCAGGGATTAAAGTAGATGCCAAACGCTAAATCAATGAAGCCTGTCTAGTCAGGTTAATCAAATGTATCCACTGGGGTTTAGGCTATGCACTACGTACAGTCAGCGTAATAAATATATGAAAATCCTCTATAGGTACTCTGCTAATAAATTTAGAAGAACTTGTAAATTAAATGGTTGTAATTTATGTTTCTTGTACAGAAAGTTTTGTCTTATATTATTGTCAATTTTTTGTTAAGGAACACTCAGTTAAGAGGTCAATGGTGGCTCAGGAGCGCTAGCATGCGACTGCAAATGCACACAGGTAGGTTGTGGATTCAATTGTCACTTAAGAAAATTAAATATTTAATATTTTCATTTTTTGACTATAGTAACGAGACGAGCGGTATTAAGTTGCGCCTTTCAATAGACAATGCCTCCAGAATTCGGCGGAAAATGAGGAATGGAAGGGTCTTAATGAAAACGGAATGCCTCACCGCTGGGTTCCCAGGTTACCCCTGCCCACCTTGTTATGTGCGGCATACAGCGTGAAGCTAAAAAAAATAAACCTTCATTCCAAGCACTTTACAAAAATATAGCAATATTGTTTATCTGTGATTATTTGTTCACAGTATCGAAGAAATAGTATATAATATTACAGAAATTATAACAAAGAGGGAATTGATTTTCAATCATGGGATTTAAAAAGCAAAATCACTTAAAACATTTGACATTTAATACAAAATATCACTTTGGTTTATTATCAATTTTAAATACTAAATTTTAATGATAACTTTGGTAATAATATTTCACATACAAGTTCACTATTGTATTTATAAATAAATGTATTTCAGGATAGAATATAATGATTTTACTGGTTTTTCTTAATTTTATAATTAACTACACTTGAATACTAAGTTATTATTAACATATGATCAAATAGTCTCTCACATTCTGCACTCGGTAGTCCCGAGTACTTCTCATATAAGCGCATTCTTGGAATACTAGCGCTCTACCTACCTGGATATTGTTTATTCAGTGAAATAAGCTTAATGCTACTTTGATTGATTCGAGTCTACGTGCAGTAATGAAAGCAGTAATTTAGTTAAATATATTCAATTGTATTGAGCATTAAATTTATATATGAATTTATTATTATTAACACCTAAAATAAAAAACAATAGCGTCGTTCTATCGCAAAAAAAGTGTATTTCAATATGTTTTTTCTTGTATTACTTCTCTGTAAATAAGTTAAAAAAAAAACATGTAATTATATTCTAATTATAAAATAAAAAAATCTTTCCAATTTTTCTTCAGCTTTAAAGGCAAAGAGAACCTGGGTACCTAGTGTTAAGACTCCTCGTTCGAGGAGCCATTGGTTGATGGGACGGAGCGCAACGCCGCACTTTGCCTCAACATCAGAATAAAGAAAAAAATATATAATAATTTAAATAATAAAAAATACAATACGATAAGATATTTTTTAAAATAAATATTTTGATCACGTTAACATCTCCTAATAGATCATCTAGTTTATCATTCCCTTACAATTGCCTCATAAAATCGCATTTGACGACAGTGAAAAATGGCAGTCATCATTCCAACACCATTTTTATGGGCACAATTTCTTTCGAATAAAAATAAAAATCGCGCTGTCTTTATAAAAACATCTCTTCAATTGTCATTCATGGGGGCGGCGCGCGTATTTGTCACCCGCCATGTCGGCCGCGGGTCGCGTCCCAAATATAAAAATGCAATTTTAAACAAAAACTCGTCGGATTCGGAATCGAACCCCCATAATAAAAGAATGCTTTGTGAGACACGCATGTTTGGATTTTTGGCTAAGCTATTGGATTTTCTTATTATATTGGTTTCTTTATTTTCTTACATATGATTTTTGTAGAGATGAATTAGAATGTTTCTTTTCTGCTTTGTGCTGAATGCTCCGAAATGCAGCTGTTAATTCTTCATTATTAATATTATTTGTACAAGAAAAAGTTAAAAAAGTATAAACATTTAAAATTTGTTATAATAAGTTAAAATTGTAATACTTATTTGCATTATTGTTTATGTTACTATTTTAAGTTATACATAAAGAAATTTATATTTAGTGTATTATTTTGAATATATTTCGTATATTAACAACTTTAATTATATCTAAATCGATATTAAAAATATTATTAACATTATTACGCACATTTAAAATATAAAAATATAACTATAGATACAATAATTATAAATAGCTTTACATGAATGAATAAACAATAAGTTTGACAAAACAAAATACATAAACAGAGATAAAAACTAAATATACAAAACTGCCCTAAGACATTGTTTAACCAAACTATAATATCATTAGAAACATAAACAATATAAATAGCCAATACAATCGTCAATAAATTTCACAAACAGAATCAAACCTATACCCAAAGGGAGCTGAATACATGAATTTGGTATTCACTGCGTCGTCAAGAAGACATCAGCGGCGAAATATTATAATAGCATAATGGTGTCAGGTGGTGTTGTTCTATGGGGATACCGCCTATATCATCTGAGGCTAGAGTTGTGAACATTTTTATGATTAATATCGACAAATTTTAATTTAATCAAAGGCATTATAATTTTTCTTAAATAAAGTAATTATTCAACTAATTACTAACACAAAAACATTAACAACACTAACTAAAAAAATAATAGAGCACATTTCTATTAGCAGAATTTGTTTTTTTATATAAAATCTTCGTAAATAATTATGTCAAAACAAATTATTTTTATTTTTATACAAATAAATAGAACTTAAAAAGAACATAAGTCTTATTACTTGGTTTAAATAATTTTACTATTTGTATATATAATTTTTGTACTGTATTTATTTTTAATTTGAACAGAATACATATACATACATATATATAAAAGTATATCTTAATTAACATAAATTAATGAATACGATCTTATTATTAGTAATACTAAAAATATTTAAAAAATAACATTATCGATGAAATCACACATCCCTCGCACACGACACCTTTAGTACAAGCACAACGCTGATACGCAGTACCTATTCCAAGCGAGGCTTAGGCTCGTGATATGAAAGCGAAGCGAAGCGACATCACTAACCTGCCTACAAAACAGCAAACAACTTTGAGATCTCCAATTTTATTGTTCGTCGGATTGTCGCGTGCTTAGTTTTATTGCACTCTCGATGTTTAGATACAACCGCGTCGCGCCAAATAGCTTGGAATATTCATGTATGAAAATCAACGCGACGAATTGCCCGTATTCGTTTTTATTGCTGTTCGCATATAACTACGGAACTATTGTGCTTTACGATCACAAAACAAACGGGAAATAACCCACCACTTTATATACAACTCTGACCCATTGTTTACTTTAATAATGGTGATTATCCAAAATGTGAACGCGCCACATGGAAATGGCAATTAAGAATGAAAAATGATCATTACAACGGTGCTTATAATTAAAAAGCCCTGACATGTTCTTATGACTGTTCCGCTCAGACTTTGATTAATATAGGTTATGACAGTTCTTTGTCGTGTAAACAGACACGAATGGTATCTATTTTTGTAGGTACGCTGTTAAAATTCTCTTCGTTTTATCAAATTTTTTGACAAAAAAAAAATTGTAGTAGTAGGGGTACAAGCGTGTGACTGTAAACGCGACAGGTTGCGGGTTTGGTTCCTATTCGAGGAAATGGGACATTTAATATTTATCTTCGATCTGGTGTCGAGGCAAAGCGCCATTCAACACCCACTGCCTCCAGAATACGGTGCATAGTGGGGACTATCCTGCCACATGCGGGATAAAGCGTGAAGCTGACAAAAAAGCATTGTATAATTACTAAAATGGGATACAGAAAATATATTTTTAGAACATAACAGTAACGAATTCTATATAAACCTAGAATAGAAACACTATAGTATTCTATAGTGTTTCTATTCTAGGTTTATATAGAATTACATAAAAAAAAATAAAAACAAACAACATTTCATCCAAAAACTAAATATATATTCACCAATATATACAGTCGTACGTACTAACTGACTTACTTAATGAATGTCCACAACAATATTCTTAATCCATATCAGTCAAGTTTAAATCGCAGTAAACGAAAATGTCAACTAGTAATCTATGTAATTAAGTGAACGTCAGGGTGGGTTTACTCGCGCCACGGCGGGTGTGTACGTTAGTATAGGACTATAGGTTAACGATAACCCGCATATAATTGTAGAGTGGGTTTTAAATTAAAGCTTTTACTGCACTTTGCACACCATGGCTTTGGTGGCTAGATTACGTGAACTATATGTTAAATTAATATGCTGTTTTTTTAGATTCACGCTCTATCCCGCATGTAGCAGGGTAGGCAGAGGAAGCCTAGTGTTGAGACATTCCGCTCCCAACTTTTCATCGAACTCTGGAGACATTGTCGTTTTGTGAGTGGCGGAACTCAACGCCGCTCTTTGCCTCGACACCAAAGCGAATATTATTATTTTATTATTTTGTTCAATAAAAGGGTAAATTATAAATTTCCAACAATCAGTGCTATGTACACACATAAATGAATACAAACCTAATCAACAAATCTTATTCCATAGTGATGTTTGTAGAACTAAACTAAATTCTAATTTATGCACTCTTCAGAATACTGTATTAAATGAGTATATTCAACAATGTTCAGACTTTACACCCTAGAGAATCTGACTTAGCGAGCTAACTCGCGCTAAATGAGTTACTTCTCTCTGAGGTGACGCCGCTATTGACGGAGTTAACTGAAGTTAACTAGGAGGAGGAGGAGAAATAGGAGTGGGAACCAAACTATTTAGTGAACTAAATAGTTTGGTTCCCACTCCTATTATTGTTCGAAAGTGTCGCACAACTTACATACAGACAATACCTGCTACGTACCATTTAGTATGTTGCCTTTGATAAGGGGACTGTCTGATAGAAAGCGACGTTGAAGTACTGATAACATTTCAAACGTGTTTAGTAAACATTAATGTAATGTGCTAAATATTATTAAGTAATTAATATAATTCAGGCTGTCGTGGCACAGGGGCACAAGAGTGTGACTGTAATTCCACGTGCGTAGGTTCGAAGCCCACTTGAGACCTCTTCATTTCTTCCCTCTGACTAAAAAGCAAAAGCCCGGCGTTGAATTCCGCCAATCAACATGCAACGGACTATGTTCCTTCTGTCTACCCGGCTGTGTGCGGGATAGAGCGTGAAGCTGAAAAAAAATTCACCAATTTAATTTTAACTTTATAATGATTTAATATAAAAAAAGAATCCTTCGAGCCGGATTTGAACCAGCGACCTATGGATAACAGTTTTCAGTCCATCTACAGTCCACCGCTCTACCAACTGAGCTATCGAAGGCACACGTGGTAAAGTAATTTTTTGCATCAGTATTTTTTTGTTACGTACGCAAAGTGAAAGGTGAGATTTATATCAAACGAGTTTACAATAACATCATTTTATTCGGCTTGTATTTATAGTAAAATTCGGTCGTTTTAATCTGAATTAAAAATATATTATATTATTTTAAGTTTTTTCCTGGTTCCCATATTTAGTGTCCCCAATCATTCCGGGGACCTAGTGACAGAGATAATTGCACCACGATGGCGTAATATGGTAAAAATAATTATCCAAAAAAAATTTACACTTGAATAAATAAATAAAATAATTATGTTATTGCCACACGATATGTATAAGATTTTAAATAATTTAGACCATAAACTTATTTTAGTAATTAATTGACGACGAGCATTTTTTTATATCTCTGTTTAGGGTTCCGTACGTCAAAAGGTCAAAACGGAACCCTTATAGGAAAACCTATAGGGGACCTAGAGTTTTGAAATTTTGCACAAAAAGTAAAAATATATTTCATAGAAAAAATCATTACAAAGTTATATTTGTGAATTTGAATTCATTTCATATAACATAAAAAATTGAGAACTTGCAGGGCAAATAAAGAAAAAATTGCGAAGAATAAAAATATATTTAGGTATATTACAAATAAAAAATATATTACAAACTTATATTTGTAGTTCATTTCACACAAAGTGGGTACAACGTAAAAAAGATAGCAAGCTTAAGATTACGGGCATTAAACGTAAATTTGCCAACTTATTATGTTGTACTTTCAGTTCCTACAGTCTTAAAATTACTACAAAACCCTCGTCGCCGCCTCGTCCGTCTCGCACTTGACCGGTTCTTTAAATTGTAATTATAAGTAATCATTAATTTTTCAGCTACCCTAGTTACGCTACTATACCACAAAATAGGAAAATTATTAAAAAACCAGGAAAACTAAGAAGAACGTCGTGTACACGCAGGATCGTCTTAATTGTCGAACCCCATTATAATACAATT